>CAFUXE010000545.1:265985-286746 GCA_903364295.1 Serranus cabrilla | reverse complement strand
TTGGTACTTATACACTACTTACTGTTATCTGTTGATTTTAATGTCTGTTTTTAATTGACCTAAAAGCACACTGTAACATGTTTTGAAAAGTGCTCTATAAATAAAGATAATCTATAATCAACATCATAAAAAATGGAAAGAATTATCAAATTTCTCAGCCTCTGTTGCAGATTAAAATATGAAATAAACAAACATTTGTTATGTTTTTTCCCCTTTTCGCTTTCCACACTTGTATTTTAGCAAATCACATTGCATTTTATCATTCACATGTTCTTTTTAAAAAGACGAGCAGTAAAAGCAGTCATAAAAAATGTTTTCTCCAAATATTAAAATGATTCATTCTTGTTGCTGTCTGCTGTTTGCAGCTGAAGTCCCTGGGGGAACTCTGTGGCCTGGTGTCGGAGAAGGGACCCACATCTGAGGACCTGAACAGGACTGTGGATCTGCTGGCCGGACTGGGGGATGAGAGGCCCGAAACTGGTGAGTTTTCCAACTGTGAAACATTTTCAAGCTGTGCTGGATGATAATGAAGCTCATTTCAAGTTCCCCGGTCACCCCTCCGAGTGATGAGGTTGTGATTTAGGGCCCTGACACTCAGGCATCTTTCAGCTGTGTGTCATCAGCAGCTGTTCAGCATATTCATGACTGACTGGATGTTTTACCGGCTGTTCATCCTGACAGATCTGTAATTTGACCCATTTAGTTCACTTTCTCCTTGTTTGTTCTGTCCAGCACTAATTGCAACTTACTTCCATATACTGTAAAACCTTTATTTGTCCTCTCGGTGTATTGAGGCCTTCAGGGTTGGAATTTCCTTTTCACTGACAGAACGATGTAACGAAGACTCAGGCGGTGAAGTAAACTGTCTGTACCTTGTTTTGATCTTCCTTTGTCTTCCTCCACAGTCAGCAGTTTGCAGAGCCCGTACAAAAAGCTGAAAGAAGCCTTGTCGTCTGTGGAGGCTTTTGAAAGGCACTATCTTGTAAGTAAATGTCTTGCCTCAACTCGGTGTCATATTTCAGTAGTTGGAAAAGTAGGAAGTTAGCACACATTTCTCTGAATTCCTGTCCCAAAATAAAAAATAAATTCTGATGTAATCTTCTGGAAACCTCCAGTGGAAACATTTGATTATCCTTCTCCTGTCTCCTCCTCTCCTCTGACACCTTGTTGGCCACTTCTTGCATCAGGAACTCTCTCACGCTGCTATGGAGATGTACAGAGCCATCGGCCGGCTGCGGTCTGCCAGGCTGGTGGGAAAAAGCCTCGCTGAATTCTACATGTAAGGAAACCTCAAAAGTCTGTCAAAGCTCCTCCACATCCACACCAGTGTTTTCAGTTCTCAGGCCTCTTCTACAGAACTGTCAATCAGCTACTGCATGTTAACACCCACACACTCCTGAGGAGACGTTTAATTAGGCAGAATAAATGAAAACACTAATGATGTATGATGAGTGTGTCATAAGTCATAAAAGTTCAGCAGTTCAAACACATCATGAAGTTTCTTTTTCTGTGCTGTGATATTGTGAATATTGAAAGAGTAATTATTTCCTTAACCCCAAATAAGTCTCACAGTTTATGGTAAAGAAAACAAAGTAAACTGGGTCTGTTATTGGTCAATCTGTGATGTCACTTTTTAGATACAGATTAAAAACCAAAGAATCAGCCATTAGCAGGTCAATAGTTTATCATTCTGCCTTTAAATATATTTTCATTTGCAAAATAATACCGTTTAGGGCAGCTTGATTACGGCAAACATCATAATTAATCTTAATGTCAAAATTAATAACATGCAAATCTGACTTTTAAACACATTATTTTGCATATACTTTGTCTACACGGTGGTATATTTCTATGTTCTTGTGTTTTTAGGAGGAAAGGTGATCCTGAGCGGGCAGAAACCTTCTTACAAGAAGCTCTGAAGTCGTACGTATCGGAGGGATGGAGCCTCCCCGTCACTCACACCAGGAAACAGATTGCCGAGTGTCAGAAACTGCTGGGCAGAACTGAAGAGTATCCTTCAAATCAGACACCAACACCAGCAATAAGACGTAGTGTTAAGATTAAATAACCTCCAGCGTTTTGCAGCATGTGAAGTTGTTTGAATGGTCAGTTGGTCGCTGTAGATTAGAGAAGAAATACAGTAATCAGCTTTGAGTTTGTCGTCTCTTTTTAGTCGTTACTAAAGTAGGCGGGCCCATTTGTGATCTTGAAAGTTAACACAGTTCTTGTGTTGACCTGATGGAGGTGGAAACCTGCACACTGCAGTGTTTGCTTTCCTTTACAACCTGCTGCAGCTACTTGCAAACCAGTGCCTTGTTGGCTGGTGACGTGAATCTGACCACAGAGGAGAGGAAGCACTTTTGTCAAGAAATCCTCAGCTTTGCCGGCAAGTCTGAAGACCAGTGTAAGTGTCACGTTCACCTTATATACTCGCCAGTCTGAGGTGTTTTCTTCAACCTACAACCTTTATTTCTACGTGAGTTGATGCCTCAGATTTCCCATGATGCTTTTAGACAACCTCAGTAGAAAAGGTTTCAAGACATATGTCATATGAAGCTGCCTAGCCAAATAATTAATCAATATTAGGCTGTTTTGTGTATAATCACTGCCAGTTAACAGTTAAACTACTGTTCTGAACCTGCATTAGGTAAATTAAACTGCAGGTAACTAGAGTACCAATACTTTAAAATACTTAATGTTCTGTTGCCAGTTTAAGTTCTCAGAAAAATAGCAGATTTTGAAAATGCAGCACTCCTCCTGCAGGGAGAAAAACATCATTTTGTGTGTTCGGCTCCAACCTTGTCCATAGTTTTCTCATATTAGCTCACTTCATCATGCATTATCACTTTTATACTCGTTCCTCAGCTAGACACATCCACAGTAACCTCCCTGAGGTCATAAACTGTAAAAATCTAATGTTATTTTCTTCCTCCACAGCTCCCAAAGTGACTCTCAGCATGGGTGTTTTCTCTCAGCTCACACGGCTACAGTTCCGTCCGGCCACAGCCTCGGTTCACTCCGGCGCCGTCCTGCAAGTGGAGCTCACGCTGCAATGTTTGATGCCCGTGTCGGTGCACATACAGCAACTGGCTGCTAGCATTCACTTTGACCTGGAGCGTGGAGGGACTAACGGGAGGTCTAAGGGGGCTCAGAGACAAACGAACCCAGGGACAGTAGAGTTTAATCAGGGCAGCTCGTCAGCGGGTCCCCCCTCCTCCTCAGCTGGCGGTCCCGCTTTAGAGCTGGAGGAGATTCAGGACAGGAGTCCGTCGGACAATTCTCTCAACTCTACCGGAGTGGTGTGTAAAAACACTCATCTGATCATGCGCCGCCATGACAGCAACTCACCACCGGACACGCCCAACTGTGTCAGCCCTCCTGCTGTCACTGTGAAGGAAGGAGGACAGATGCTCAAAGTTCAGGATGTAACGCTACAGCCCGGGAATAACAGCATCGTGTTCACAGCACCAGTAAGAGACACTTTGCTTCTGCCATGAATGGAAATAAAAGTGACCTTTAGAAATGGTCAACTAGTTTAATATTTGTTTTTTCATGCATGTTTTTCCCTCTCTGTCAACCTTTGCTGTTCTGTTTGATAAAACTTCCCTCATACTTTCTTTCTTTCCATCTTTTCCTCTGTCACTCTTGTCTCTCCTCCGTTTCTCTCCGTAGAGTGGACAGCCCGGCACTTACACACTGCGTCAGCTGTACGCCACGGTGGGTCAGGTGCAGTTTGTGCTGCCTCATATCTACCCATCAGTCCACTATGAAGTTTATTCTCAGGAGCCCCAACTCACCGTGGAGCCTCTCTCAGGTCTGGATGTTTAACATGATCTAAACACTAGATGTGAATGCCTAATATCTGAGGGTTTGGATGTAGTTGCAAGTTGGTTTGTTTGTGATCATGAAGTTTATTTCATGATTTCTAATAATGTAATAATCCCTCTCAATCACAACTTATAAGGAACTTCAAGTGTGTGTTGGTGTCTGTATCTGCAGAGATCCTGCACTGTGCCTGTATTTTCTCTTTTCTTCTTATTTTGCTCTGTATTTCGTAAAATGAGGCAGAAACTTGCAAAGACGGTGCCTAAAAAAATGTGAATATAGCAAGACAAATGCCAAGAGTCTGGGATTAGCTTTCACTTCAAATCCTACTTGTTGTGCCTTTTTATAAATCACCTTTAAGCTTAAATCAGACATGTGTTTCTGCTCCTCTGATTACCACCACATCACACTGATGATTGTGTGTGTGTGTGTGTGTGTGTGTGTGGGCGGTGCTCACTGTGGTATTGTTTGTGCTTTCAGAGCCTCTGTTGGCCGGCCTGCCTCAGATGGTGAAGTTCACTCTGCTGACGGGTCACTACGCTGTGAAGAAAGGAGACGCTCTGCAGCTCAGCAACACGGACACCATGCCCATCCTGCCCTCCAGCAGCTGCACCGCCCGCATCAGCAACCCCACCGAGGGTCAGGCCTCTTTTTAATCCACCACTCACATTAAAAAAAGAGATAAAATATTTAAAGCTTTTTTTGATAAACCATTTGTGGTTCTAATCTTTCCTGACAATCAATCTTTCATTCTTTCCCTGTTGGAAATGTTTGTTGTGCTCATGAAAATCTGATTATGCATCTTTATAGCCAAAAAGTCTGATTCCTCCTGCATGAATCTACCTTTTTCAGGCAGTTTTCTCTTATTAACCTGCATGAACCCATGTTTCTCTTTAACTCTCTCCTGGCTCTTCTCTCCCCTTCCTGTGTGCAGAGTTGGTCGGTGAAAACTCTCTGTCCATCCAGTCGTCTGAGAAGGTGACCAGCATCAGCCTGCCGGCCACCCCTCCCTACCACACTCTGGAGTTCCAGCTGGAGGTTCTGTGCATCATCCCGTCCGGCTCGGACCGGCCCGCCAACGAGAGGCTGACCAATGGGGAGGTCCGCCACCGACCACGCAGCTACAGTCACCCTGACACACCCATGACCGCCATCGACCAGAGGGTGAGACGCTCAGATGGACTTACAACTAATGTGTGTGAACTGGAGATGGAAGCAGCTTTTCTGTTGATGTATTTAATTATGATTTAAAGGCCTGGGCAGTATCCATTCGGTCCTGTAGAAATGCAACAATTAGCTGATTAATTTAGTATTAATATCTTATTATCTTATTAAGTCCAACAACAGATATTAATCTGGAACTATATTGATATTTGATTTTAAATTTTTCTAATTTTTCAAGCAAAAAAAAAGACAAAATATATATATTTCGAGGTGCTCAAATATCTTTTCTTGCTGCCTTTCTTAGTCTTGCATTATAGTAAACTGGATATTTTTTGGTTTGGTAATTTGGAATTTTTCACAGTTTTTTAATGTGTTATAGACCATGTTGCTTGTTTTAATTTGGAAATTAAGCTTTTTGTCACAAGTTACTTGAAGAGATTTGATATTAAAGTTTTGTTGGTGTGTGATAACAGATGTCCATCGACTGTCCGTGGTCCATCTACTCCACGCTGCTCGCTCTCACCTTCTACATCCCCTTCAAGACCAAACATTCTCTGCTTTCTGCTGGTAACAGGTGAGCCTCTGTTCTTATTAAAACATACAGTACGTGTCTTTAATGTTGTTAAACCAACAATGTTTATCCATAGAATTCCTTAGAAAATGATCTCACAATAAATCATCAAAATGCAAGAACTTTTATTTTACTAGTTCAGTATTGTCGTAGCATTCTTGTCCGTGTAAATTCTGTAACTCTCTAACAAACACATCTGACCTGTGACCTTTGACGTGACCCCACAGGAAGTACATCCAGGTGTGTGTTCAGAACATGTCAGACGTGAACTTCACGCTGGCAGAAGTGAAGCTGACGGAGAAGCAGCACGAGTCGCTGGAGCTGGAGTCCCTCAACACTAAAACTCAACAGGTGAGCAGGAAAACAAACTACAGGTTAGATTTCAGCACGGAATTTAATTATGGAAAATATTAAAAGTTAGACGAAAGCATCATCTTATATACGTTAGAAAATCACGTTTTTTTAGGCTTTCATGAAGACAGAGCTCAGTCTGAAGATGCAGCTCTTTATTTTAGTTACAGGCATCATTCTGGATCATGAACTCTGGGTCCTGACAGAAATAATGATCTTGTTTTGTAACACTGAAGCATGTAAACAAAAAATACAAGTTTGAAAATGAGCGTAATATGTCCCCTTTTAAAGAACATCGACTGCTGATTCATGTTTCTGTGATGTGTGTGTTTTGTGTGCAGCTGTTGTGCAGTAAGCACAGTGTGTTCTGCTTGTGGGAGGTGAGGTGGAAGGACGACCTGCCCTCCTGTCTCCAGTGTGTTTTCTCTGCCAACTTCTGTCCAGTCAACCAAGACGTCTCTGCCTTCAAACCGTTCCACTACCAGCTACAGCTGGAGAGAGTCACTGTGAGTCCACTTAAAGATTCATCTTGTTCCTTTGTCCTTTATAAAGCTTTGAAACATCTGGACGAGCAAATGAAACATGTCTTTGGCTGATAACGTTGCTAATGTATGAACACGTGCATTAAGAGATTCCTCACCATACATTCCCGCTGTTTGCCGTTGTCAGACTGTGTACAGTGTGAGAGCTGAGATCTTGCCCCCTGCTGGCGAGCAGCACTGCCGCTCCGGTTTGCTCTGCGGCCTCGAGGTTTGTATAACACGACTGACCGAACCTGCAGAGGGAGAGATGGCAGAGGACAGCAAGACGGACACGGACGGCCTGAAAACCACCAAACTCATGTATGAAGGTAAGTCAGCAGGACGGAGTGGATTACAGCAGCATTTAGAAGAAATTATCAATTGGTTAAGTCTAATTGAGGCTCTTCATGTTTAGGTTAATAAGTAAGTTAAACATTTAGACATTAGAAATGGAGCTGTATGATTTTTATTCAATAAAAAAAAGAAGGGGGAAAAGGGCGCTAAAGTAATAATGAGCTGCTACGATTTTTTGATTATTATTATTTATTATTTTTTTTTTTTAAAACAATTTTTGTCCTCTCTGGATGTTTACAATTTATACATTCAATTGAATACAACCAACTCAAATTAAACAAAATTTGAAAATTGAGGCTGAGACTGAAACTCTTATTTTATTATTATTATATTTTAGTTGTGTATTTGTTTATTTTTAGCAGGGATTTGAAAATGTACCATATAAACTAGAATTTTACATATGCACACATTTTATTTTATTTTATTTTAAAGAAAAAAGAAATGGAACTGTGTCAAGGTTTAAATATATCATTATATATGTATCATTTATAAGGGCCACAGTTATTAGACTTCCTGTAATCCAATCAATCTCATTTCTATAACAAGTTTACTTATTAATAAGTATATTTTAATATATTATTTTCATCTGTCTGTGTGTGTGTGTGTGTGTGTGTGTGTGTGTGTGTCCACAGTGGCTGACAGCAGCAGTAACTGGGCGGTGTGTGGGAAGAGTTCAGGAATGGTGTCCATGCCCGTGTCTGCCAACGCCACCCACAAGGTTCAGATCGAGGTGATGCCGCTGTTTGCGGGACACCTGCCCTTCCCCAAAATCAAAGTGCTGAAGTACCTGCCGCACACTGCAGCCGTGGCCATCCAGCCCGACCCCGGTGAGTCGGGAAAAGATGGTTATAAACATTTATTTCACAGTGAAAGACTGAAGACCTGAGCCTGTGCTGTTCTTCTTGGAGCAATAGTTGCCTGACATGTAACACAAAGTCCTCACCGTCTAGTTTATATATGTTCTTGTCGTCCTGCTGCCATCCTGTTACACAGACGGCTCTGTTACCAACTTAGCAGATGAACAACTATTTAATAACAGTACATTGTTTCCACCTGGAAAAGGCTGTGTAAAAGTCATTCAAGAAGCTGGTGCAATATTAAGCAGCAACAGGTAGTGAAGCTGTAAAAAAAGCTGTAAGAATTCTGGAGTTAAAATATAAAACCAGCTAAAAGGCAGCTAAATATAAAACCACTGTCTCTTAGAACAAACTTACATTTTTATCTTCGGACAACTTATAAAAAAAACACAAGACAATAACTAAGCTGAGTTTAAATGGAGGGAAAATCACACAGCAGCACGTGTTTTCAGTACTATGGAAAAGGAGAAGATATTAATGGATATGACAGCGTTTGTTCTGTTGAGATGATCGTCAGTGCATATTATCCAGATTTCAGCAGTGAAGTTAATAAGTAAAATGTAGCTATAGATAAAAGGACTGAAGAGCAAATCTACAAACTTGAACCTAAGATCTAAAAACCAGCAGCAGCAGCGTTTCCTTTATGATACAGCTGATGATCTTCTGTCTCGTGCTGTGGACTTTCAGTGACTTGTCCCTTCCTTGCCGTCCTCAGACAGCTGCGTGGAGAACGACAGTCTGTCCCTGCTGGACAAGACGCTGGACGACCAGGCGGACACGGCGAGCATCCGCAGCCGGGGCAGCGTGCACTCCGTGGGCAGCGGCGACCAGCAGCAGAAGGGCGTGGCCATGCCGCGCCTGGAGCCCTTCAGCCCCGGACAGGTGTTCAATCACAGCCACACGCGGCAGGTCCTGGTGCTGCCCGCCACCGACGACCACATCATGGAGGTCAACGCCACATGACCCTGGTGGCAGGACCGCCCGCCCCCTTCTTACAGACCTGACCCCAGGCCCTGGATGGACTCTGCTGAGCTCTCGCTCTGGGGCAGACCGGGTCCATGAGTCCATGTCGTGGACCGCTGCAGGTTGGCGGCATGGACTCACCCCTAAGCATGAAACGTTCACATCACTGGAGACATTACGGACGAGACGCAGTGACGAGCCAATGACATCTGCTGATAAAATTTAAATAAAGAATTTTCTTTGCCATACTTTGTACATAGCTCATTGGATGGATTTATAGTTATAAATATATAAATATATATATGGACTGATCGATCAGATCGGCGCCTGGCGTGCTCCTTGGAACTGAAGAACAGAACGGTCCTGATTGTCCCACGATGCACCAAAGCCCTAGATGTGTGTTCGCCTCAGTCCAACTTATAGTACTTGAGTAGCTGATGGAGTGTGTCTGCTGCTGCTCTGTGCCTCTCAAGGAGTCAACACTTTTACATTTGACACTTTCACCCTCTGTCATATTCAGTAGGGCTGGGCAATATGGAGGAAAATCAACCTAAATACTGATTTACTGTTGGTGCTTTCACAAAAAATGTATGAGAATTTGATAAACAATCATCAGTAATGTGTCTATAATGACAAGTGAGTTAAATGTAACTATAACAGTCTGTTAAGATAGGAACTTTATATCACTTTACTGTAATGTAGCCTGGAAAACCTGGAATAAGCACTTATTAGGATATTAAAATATCCAAAATCTCATAATCTTGATATATTTCCCAGCTCTACTCTGAAGTTGAGGAAGGTTAACAAATGCATTTTAGGAGACAAATCCATAATCGTGTCCTGCCAGTATAAAAATATTCCCTCTGCTGTATCCTGAAGTAGAACATTCATTCTTGGCTGAGACTTCTTTGTTTCAGCCTGAAATTTGTTGCAAAATTATCACAATCTCAATATTTAAACTGTTTAAATGTCCTGTGAAGCTGAGTTTCCTCTGGAATGAATCCACAATGGGACACATGGAAATTCGGCCTCATTTTAAACTAATACTGCTGTGTTTTAACTCACTTCGGTGCTTGTAGGTGGATTAATCCAAAGTTTATTTGCCTTTAATTAAAATTTCTGCCATCAGCCAGAAATAACTGCAATTTTTTTCCTTTAAGGATGAAAATGACTTATAATAAACTCTTTAAAATTCTTAAACTTCCAGTAATAGTTGAATAATTTCCTTGGATATATTTAGATGACGCTGGAGTTTCTTGCCCTAAAAAATAGGATAACATGTTAAAAAATGCTATAAACTGTCTTCTAAACAAGTTTTATTTCAAGTTTACAGCAGAGAGTCATTTTTTGTGCGTGCAGGATAAAAGTCTTTAGTGATTATGGAAATATCTTTAAAAATCCTGTAAGATTGATTAATTTCTAGCAGAAACAGTGACTGTATTCTCTGCAAACATCAGCACAAAGTTCTCAAATGTAAAAGTGTTTGTGTCATGAGACGTCAGACTGAGTCTAGCAGTGTGTGTCGTGTGTATCTGTTCAGCTGTAGTTGTGTGTGTGTGTGTATGTGTGAGGGTCCATGTGTATGTCTGTGCGAGTGTGTGTGTGTGTGTGAGAGAGATCAGCCAGTGCACATTATTGTCTATCTATTGTCTTATCAGTGGATTGTTCATATACAGTGTGTGTATATTTATTCTGTGTGTGTGTAGTGTGTGTGCGTCGCCTCATCCGTGTCCGAGCTATGCACACATAACGTTTGGGTAGATGGATGAAACTTATTGGATTCATTCATTCATTTATTTGAGAGGATGAATGTCAGCTACTCCCCCCCTCCCCCTCCTGTCCTCCCACACCGACGCACACACACACAAACACACACGCACACACACACAGTGTAACTACAGCCTCCTGCTCCTCTTTGACCACTGTACATACTGATCTGTAAATAATGATTCAAATCAAAATCATCTTTGATTGCCAACTATATTAAAAAATCATTGGAACTGACTCGACGTTTTTATCAGAACTTTGTTGTTGAAGATGTTGCACAAGAAATGATTGTTGGAATGTAACTAAGTACATTTACTCAAGTACGTACAATCTTAAGTTACTTCTACTTCACTACATTTTAGAGGCAAATATTGTACTTTTTACTCCACTACATTTAGCTGACAGCTTTAGTTACTTTTCAGGTTGAGATTTAACATGAAAAACATGATTGTAAGTTCATAAGTTAACCACATAACAGTATGTTAAGTAGTTGAAATGAACCCTAACTTGACAATAATAATACTTTCAGTACATTTTGATGCTGATACTTTTTACTTCAGTTAGTTTTGAATGCAGGACTTTTACTTGTAGTGGAGTAATTTCACAGTGTGGTATCAGTACTTTTACTTCAGTAAGTAATCTGATTACTTCTTCCACCTCTTGTAACAGCCTCATGTCTCATCTGCAAAGACTTTCTCCCATTCAGAGCTTTAGATGTTGGGTGATGAAGTCCGGCTCTTAGTCCAGTTCATCAGTTGTCAGTGACAGCTGAGTGTTCAGTCAATTTACAGAATAAAGTCAGGAAGTACCTATAATGGACACGAGGGGGCGTAATAAACTCTGTTGAAGCAGGCAACAGACCGCATGCTGGCAGTCCTGTTCAGTAATGCCTCCAATTTCACGGCTTTGGGTGGAAATATCGCAGAAACACATTTGAGCATCAGTTAACAACCTGTGATATCTATTTCAGTCCCTTTATTTTCAGAGACTCTGGTGTGTGTGTGTGTTTCTAGCTACAATCTCTCTGCTGATTAATAGTGTGCAGCAGGTTCTGCAACTGTCCTTCTGTGTTCTGCCACTAGGGGGAGCCAAAGTCTGATTTTCTCTAGTTTACTTTCTTCATATACTAAAGAAAGGGCTTTTAATTTTTAATCAGTGTTTTTGAGGAGTTAGAACAGCCTGGATAAACAAAAGATAATTAGAAGTTGAAAACAAATCAAATAAATAAAAAGCACAAAAAATAAACAGTTTAGTCTTAAGATTATCTTGAGCAACAACAACCATATATTCATATTGATCAGTGAAAGAAGTATCAGATTACTTTAAGTACTGTGTTTGGTGATAAACTCACATTAATATGGTTAAAAGAGGCTGATAATTGGGTCTTTAATGGCTAAATTGGGAACGTTGTTAATGGAAGATAAACTTTGTGGTAGCCTACATCTTATACAAATACTTATATAAAACCTTCTTCCAACCTTTTCTTTCTTCTTGGGGTAAAGAATCTGTTTGTGAGGACCTGACCTGAGATGTGCCCTCTCTTCCCGCCCCCCTCACCTTATCTCAGCCTGTCTGCCTTCCTCATTAACATAATGATGCGGCTGCACAGCGGGAGGTCCCACAGGTTAAATCAAACGTCCCCCTCCGTGTCTGGGAGCAGCGTTTACAGGTGAGCAGCCTGCAGAGCTGAGGACGACCCGACATGAGGCCTGACGGGACCGCTGCGCTGCTGCTGCTGCTGCTGGCGGTGTGTTTCCTCGGCGTGTGTGTCCTCTCTCCCGTGGAGGAGATGAAGAGCCAGGAGCGGCTCTTCCTCAGCTCCCTGGGGCTCTCCGCGCGGCCTCGGCCCGCCGGCGGCCTCCAGCCCCGGAGCCGCGTCCCCTCCGCGCTGTGGAGGATGTTCCGGAGGTCAGAGAGCGTGCAGGCCCGGGAGAGCGAGCCCTGCACGGTGTCCGAGTACGGGGTCCGCGGCAACATCATCCGATACGTGCAGGACCAAGGTAGGCCTCCAAATGCAGTGTGTAGCGTTGATTAGTTGTAAAGGAACAATGTGTAAGACCAGCAATCAGGTTATCATGTGAAGTACAGTTTATAAATTCTTCTTCATAGCCACAACATAGATGATACAGATTAAATCTGCCTTTTACTACTGTCCCTGAACTCACCTTTTTAAATTAACTTTCTTTATTCTTTTATTACTTTTTGTTTTACTCTAATAATTGTACTTTTAAGGTACAATTCTTAATAGCACAATTCATCTTTACAAATGTGATTAATTATTAATTTAGATAAAATCAGGTTTCCTGTTTCATTTAGAGCTTAGATGGCAACAACATCTGCCTAAACTTTCTTTCTTTCTTTCTTTCTTTCTTTCTTTCTTTCTTTCTTTAAACAACTTGTAGGCCTATATAAGACTACATTCAGTACGTCAAATATTGAATTTTGCTTTGGGTTAAACAAAAAGTATGTGTTAAACTTTAGTTTGGCACGACTTTGTTCTTAAAAATGCAGCTCCAATCAAAAACACCCACACACGGATATGAGTTTTAGATTATAAACACTATCATTTATTGATCAGTGTTATTCAGTAACACGGCCGAGCACTCAGCTTCATTTTTTGTCAACAACAACAAAAAGTTTATTTTAAGGTGTTTGAACTGAATCAAACTTCAAATGAGTTCCTGCAGAAACTGCTAAAAATGCAGCGTGAGTACAACCACCGTCTGTGACAGATTATTCTTCAGGTTATCATGCTCCCCATCTCCACTTAAATAAAATAACGTGACATGCACCCCCTGCGGTTAAAATGCTCTCTCCCTGCTGCTGTGTTGCAGGCAGGCTGCTGTCTGGCTGGAGCAGCAGCTGTCAGGCCTGTCTGGAGAAGCAGCTTTTCTTCAACATGTCCGTGCTGCAGCCTGTGGAGCTGCTGTCTCTGGCTCAGCTGGAGATCAAGTTCCACTGGAAGCCCTTCAGACCTGCGGAGCTCCTGCAGGGGCCCCGGGCCCTCAGCGTGTCCCTGTATAAGGTGAATCGAGCCACGCTGAGGGGAGCCGACCCCCAGGCCAACCGCAGACTCCTGCTGTCCCAGTCGGTGCAGCTGCAGCCGGAGCCCTCCTCCATCTCCATGGACCTCACGCCGCTGGCGGAGAGCTGGCGCAAACCCGGACGCAACTACGGTTTGGTGCTGGAGCTGCTGCCTCTCATTGCAGATCCAGAAGAGCTGCTTCCTTTCCACCCCGGGAACTCCCTCCCTCTGGAGCCGGCCTTCACCCTGCCCCTGGTCCAGGCCTCGCTGGTGGCCGTGTCCCTCAACCCCCAGCAGTGTCGCTCCAGACAGAGGAGAAGCGCCATCCACCTCCCCGTGACGCCCAGCAACGTGTGCAAGGCCCGCCGCCTCTACATCGACTTCAAAGACGTGGGCTGGCAGGACTGGATCATCGCCCCGCAGGGCTACATGGCCAACTACTGCCACGGCGAGTGTCCGTTCCCGCTCAGTGAGAGTCTGAACGGCACCAACCACGCCATCCTGCAGACGCTGGTGCACTCTCTGGACCCGCACGGCACGCCACAACCCTGCTGCGTCCCCATCCGCCTCTCGCCCATCTCCATGCTCTACTACGACAACAACGACAATGTGGTGCTGCGGCATTACCAGGACATGGTGGTGGACGAGTGCGGCTGTCGATGAGATCCACAGCTGAAGCTGCTCGGACTCTCACTGTCTCAATGTTTGTCAGATGAGGACTCAGTGATTTTAAAGAATTCATCATTTGTTTTTGTTTGTTCTTGGAGAAATGGAGAAATATTTTTTTAATATGAATGATAATAAAAATGACAATGACACCACACTGGAAGAGTGAATTTCAAAAAGAGGATTTATACAATCAGTTTAGATCAGATCAGAGAATGAAATCACCAGGGGGCCACTGACCAGGTTCCTTTGGGCCCCTCAAATACTTTCTAGGGAAAAAACATGTTTTATTTTAAGACTTTAAACTACACACAGTATCTGTACAGCATTTGGTGTTCGACCTTGCCTTGCTCAAGGGAACCCAGCCCCTTAACTGTCAGTTGTCGGATTCAAACCAGCAACAAACAAGTTACAAACCTGATTGATTCTCTCACCTATACACCACAGATTGCCCCATTTAGCCTGTGACAACATGCATAAAATACAGGGATTCATGATTGAATATATTGCAGTGTATTACTATTTTTAATCTATATCAACATAAACATTCATAGTATAAAAAACAAACCAACATATGCAAAAAATCAGTCAAAAAAAGACGACTTTTTATGCAAATCAGAACAGTGGGATTTGCATCATCACAGTTCTGATTTCATCCAATATCACAGGACTACTTTATGTCAGGGAATCAATACAGTATTATGAAACATCTGAATACTGCTAACAGTGGATTGTTACATAAAAAATGATAATAGATAGAAATATTCACATCGGTCTCTTTGATGTGTCAGTGTCATCTTCCTGTGGTTTCACTGACAGAGACCAGCTACTCTTTTATCTACAAAAAAAGAAAAGAAAAAAGAAGTCTCTTATCTCACCTCTCCGCCTGATAACACCCTCACCGAGCCAGACAGACCACTGGGGTTGCCATGACGACCGCCCGGTCGCCACAGCAACCGGGGAAGGCTGACAGGTTGTAGTAATTAGTGAGCGAGAGACGGAGAGAGTTCGGGGTGTGAAGGGGAGAAGCAGAGACCCGGGGAGCAGATTTTTTTAGCTGCCAGTGTGTTCCTCTAATGCTCCCACAGAGGTGGAAGAAGTATTCAGATTACTTACTGGAGTAAAAGTACTAATACCACACTGAAATTACTGCATTCAAAACTTACTGGAGTAAAAGTACAAAAGTATCAGCATCAAAATGTACTTAAAGTATCAAAACCCACACTTATATATTCTTAATATATTATTAGATTATTTGTATTGATGTATTTATGTAAGCAGTGTTTTACTTTGGTAAAAAAAAAGGCTCATTTAACTACTTAACACACTGTTATGAGGTTTAATTAAAAAAAAGTGTAATCCCTTTAAATTGTTCAATCTCGACCTGAAAAGTAACTAAAACTGGAAGCTAAAGTAATGGAGTAAAAAGTACAATATTTACTTAAAAATGCAGTGAAGTAGAAGTATAAAGTTACATAAAATTAAAATCTTCAAAGTTCATGTACCTTAAAAGTGTACTTAAGTACAGTACTTGAGTAAATGTACTTAGTTACATTACACCACTGTGTTCCCAGTGGGTTAATGATAATATTCAGACTTTTAAAGGTTCACAGACTTTTCTTTTCATTCCCACATTCTTGAAACACTTAACATATTTTTTAACCTGTTGAACTTTAAATTTTCACCTCTTGACCTTTATTTGTGCCCCTCTAAACACACTTTTTTCATTGTTTTACTTTAGTATTAATGTGATCAAAACTTGACTTCCATTTATTATCATTTTTAATTCTTTTAATCAGGACATTTCTAAACTGGAAGCTGCCCAAACAACCAGTGACCGCAGACTAAAATCAATCCGAACCTCTTTCATCCAGAAGACATTAGATCTGAAAGCACTGGAGCGTTTCTGCACCATTATGCTTTTTTCTTGCATCTCTTCCTGTTTATTGCTCTGCCAGTTTTCTTAATCACACTGTTTTCTTATTTTCCTCTCATGTGTAACATAACTGAAGCGAAACAGAAGATGAATGAAAGAGAGAGAGGGCGCCGCGCAGCAGAGAGATAGACGGGAAAAGGAAGAAGCCTCGGGCTGTTCAACAGCACTTTGCTGTCAAAGACAAAGTCATTTCCACTTTACCCTCTGGGGCCCACGATACACACTCTATCTCTAACCGTCAGACTCACAGAAGTGTTTTCTTCCTGTCTCCAAAACTAAAACACTCGCTCGCTCTCCTCCTCCCAAATGAATCTTCACTCAGTTACAGACGAGCCACAGAGTCAAATTATCTTTAAGCTCTACGTCAGTGCTGAGGCCTGGGGACGCCCCGAGCGCCTCCAGCACTCTCACAAAAGAAGACACAGAGTTGAACCTTTTGTCTCTGGGTCTGGGACAAAGGCTACAACTCTGTTTTTAGCCGTTGTAGCTCTGTGGTCTGACCGTTTGGCACGGACTTAAATATCTCAGCAACTGCTGGATGGACTGTCACGAGACTTGGCAGGAGGAATTCTTTGGTGATTTTCCTCTTGTGCCACATTTTTGTTTTTGAGTAAAATGTCTCAACGACTGTTGTGTAGCCAGGGGATTTTGGTTCTCACACTTATGTTTCCATTAGGATAAACTTTCCCTGAACTGTTCATTGGAATTCACCCTATAGGTTGTTTGTACAAGCAGCGAAATACGGCCCATATTTACACTTTAGACTGTCCTGCGCCGCCCTCTAGTGGCCATTGTAATTATGGATGATGTTAATGTGGAATATAAATCACGGAAGTTGTACTTAGGGCGGGGTGGACCAGATGAGATGGACGGGTCGGGTTACGTAACCCCGTAACTCCTTTTATGTAACTTAGGCTAGTCATGTTGTCCTTGTAATTATTTAAATTCCAGCATTTACGTAATTTTTTTTTACTGTCTTTTATAGCACTTTACTCTGAAGTTTTTTCCCTAAACCTAGATCAGTGGTTTTGTAGCCTAAATTCAACAACCTCTGCAGCCTCTTTTTTTACAACCATGAACTGTATGTGTATGTATAATGATGTGTGCAACATTTATAAAACGTGCTAACCGCGAAATGGTGGGAATGTTTTGACATTCACTCATATTTGTCGTTATGGGTAATATTGATAAACAACCTATTCTGTCATTTAGGTGAACTTGTTGATTAATTTTACACCATCATGTGGTCCAACTTTTAATTTATCCATTAAGTTTATGATCAAATACCTGCAAACTAAAGGTACTTTTTCTTTGAGTCTTAGCTGTGTTAGCTTTGTGTTGAGTGCTAATTATTAGCATGCAAAGTAAGATGCTGAACTTGGGGAACATAGACACAATGAATATCAGAAAAATGAGCAGTTGAACAAACACCATTGTGATAAAAACAACACCAGGGGGCGATCAAGATGTTTCAGCAGAGTTTCCTTGTATTATACACATTTTATGGGAAAGTCTTTTACTTCAACATGTTGGCATCATCACAAACAGTCATAAAAAAAGGTGTAATCACATAAAGAATACTGACTCTAGTTCAAAATGATCCCAGTAATTATAATATAATCAGTCTTTAGTCCATAAAGCAGGCTACTGACTGTTACTTGTAGCTAACAAAGCTACGAGCTGGTTGGTTTGAGATTCAGGATGACCATAAATAAAACAAATAACAAGATACATTAATAAAAACTTTTGTAAATCTGTGCTTTCATTGACTGGCGTCACGACCACAGTTAAGATGTTATCGGACACAGCGGATACAAGCTATCTGTCTCTCCTCCTTCCTTCCTCTGCAGCTTCTCTTCCACATGTGTACAGTCAATGAGAAATGAATAATCAATACCAGTCGAGATGGAGCCTGTGGAGACAGCATGACTCAGCTCGGTCTGCAGTCCCTCTATCCACTCCTGTCATTAGGGGAAGGGAAATGCTACAGCTTACGATGATATTTTAGAAAACAGTGAGTGGTCTCCCAACTCTGTGGCAACAGTTTGGGGGAAAGGCCTCATTTTGACCTCATCTACCACCCAGAACAACAACTGTGAGCCAGTGCTGAACCTCATTAATGCTCATGTGGAAAATCCCAGCAGACAGGCTCCAAAATGTGTTGAAAAAACCTGAAACTAGTAGAGCAAGATGGATGTATATTGGTTCTGGAATTGCATGTTCAGTTATAATTTATGGATGAAATGTTTTGAAATGTGTTGGCAGATTTTGTCCATGTGGTGTAACTTCTTACTCATCTGGATCCTGCACACCTGAATGTTTATCTTATTTGTGATCACACATGTGTTTTCTTTTACTTTAGATTTCCTGATTCATCCCAGAGAACATGAAGTGGATCTGCTGCTGCTCTGATTCACCAATAAACCTGCAAACAGGTATGAAATTAGACTTCTTCCTTTATTATAAAGAATGTTTTGTTTTTGTTTATGTGTCTGTTTCTTTGCAGGATGATGTAAACTTTCATGGAAATCGGTGGAAGAAAGATGAGATGAACAAGAATGTTTTAACTTTTTCCAGTGTTTGGGATATCAGGGATGTTCAGCAGGAGAGAGGCCGCGGCTGCAGCACTCTGCATGAAAGTTTTTACTCCACACATGGACAGAGGTTTGCTAGAGATCTTCTTCAGGATACAGGTGGAAAAGACTTTGATTTTGTGGTACGTTTTGTCATTTCATTTTTCTAATTTAATGGTCTGCACCCAGTGAAAGAGTGAGAGCGTCAACAAGCTCAGCAGACAGCTGATTAACGAGCAGCTGGCAGGAACAGAGACAATGGAAAAATGGCACCCAGCATATTTTCACATCTCACTCTGAGAATTAAGGATTTATTTCGACAGAACCAGAGTTGGTGGATGTTACAGTGGAAAGACTAACAAAGAGAGTTTTGGTGAGTTTTATTTTTTGCTTCTGTCCAGACTGAATGTTTGTTTTGCAGAGTAGTTCACAAGTTAATTAAGCCGGAGAGAAATTTGAACTTGAACGGTTGTATTTTTCTGTTTAGTTGTCCAAATTTGTTTTTGTGTGAGCATCTTATGTGTATTTATTGGGCTTAAACAAGCATAGAGAGCTTCTGTTACATGATGCAGTTTCTTCTCTCATGCAATGCATCCTGGGACATGTAGGCACAGCCGGCAGCTCCTCCAACAGAACCATCACTGAGAAATGCTTCAGTGAACTATATTTACATTCAGGTGGCAAATTTGAATGTAACAGTGATACAATAAAAGAAAGGAGGAAGTATCCAGTATTTACTCAAGCACTGCACATAAATGCTTGTACTATAGTGTTTCAATTTCCACTTCACAACATTTCAGAGGAGAATATTTCACTTTTTTTATTCAATTGCATGAGAATAATAGCTACTTTTACTTTAGTGAAATCTAAATACTTGTTCTGACAGTGAGAGGTGATGTTCTTCTGTCGACCAGCAGGGGGCAATGTGGCTTCAGCTCAGAGTCCAGAGCTGACTGGCTGCTGGGTCTGTCTTTGTATCATCAGAGTGTGTGTGTGTGTGTGTGCGTGTGTGTACGTGTGAGAAAGTGTGAATACTCTCAGCATGAGGTAGCTGGTTAGCAGTGGGTAGCAGCTGAGCTGACCACTGCAGAGCCCATCAGTAGTGAATCTTAGGATCGGTTCTGGTGTTCAGTGTTTATCTGAATTTCACTCAGGAGTCAAACCTTTTATGTGATCATCAAAAATCACAGGAGCAGCCTGCCATCATTTACAAAATGATTGACAGGTCTTTTAATATACACTTTCATGTAGGAAATTAATGTTTGCTGGTGCTGTCCAATATTTATATCTACCAGAATGTGAACACACACAGTATTTAAAATGTTGAATCATAACTCTAGTTATGTAAATCATGCCTGAAATGTTTCTGGGAATAATATACAAATACAGATTGTGCTTTTAATAAACAATACTAAAACATGCACGGCCTCTTCATATTTCAATGTAATCGTAAATTAAAATGTGAAAAAGGCCAAAGATCACTGAATAAATATGGCAGACACTTTGTTTTAAAGCTATTTTTACACTAGTTGAAGTCAAGATGTATTTTACTTTATTTAACCCAAATCTGACCAAAAAATCTATATGCAATAGGTTAATTAATAAAAAGTTTCTTACCATCAACAGACATTTACTTTTGTCCACCATGTTTCTGCACAATATGACACCAAATCGTCTACCAAAACTCTTTGTTCTACCTTTAAAGATTTAACCACATCACCACATAAAAGCCAATAAGCATGAAGGAAACATCCTGTACATTTATTCTGAACCCTGATCAGTGAATCTGACTTCATGTTTGCATGTTTTTGATTAGTGTTTTTAGGCTCTTTTACGTTGGTCAAGGGTGAAAACCAATAGATGCTTTAAATTACAGAAGCACTGGAAGAATTGAGTGAGTAGTCCCATTAATATCTGTGAAATCCCCAGTGTAAAATGGTGTTTCAGTGTTATTATAGCGAGTTTCCAGCTGCTACTAGACGGAGTCACAGTTTACAGCACCTTTAATGTGAGTAGATGATCGTATGAGTGGCAAAGATGACAGCAAGGCACTTATTCTCTCTCAAACACACACAGACTCATCGTTCCATTGACCTCCATAGTGAGTACAGTAATACCCCATCTGATAGGACAAGCACTCTGACTAATGTTCTGTCACCACACACACACACACACACACACACACACA
>CAFUXE010000545.1:230946-248004 GCA_903364295.1 Serranus cabrilla | reverse complement strand
ATCACCCATTACAATTAGGGCAGAAATATTAGAACTGCTGCTAGCGTGCACACTGTCATTATGTGTGTGTGTGTGTCTGTGTGCTAATGACGGTATTGAAATTGTCATTAATGTGTGTGATGACTCAACACTAGGAGAGCAATTGGGTTTATGAAAGGCTCATTGCTTTCCATATTTCAGCCTTAAGCAATATAAATGTTTATGTGTTTTCTCATTGACAAGTCCATTTAAAGCAGCTTCCAAAGGCCTGACAGGCCATAACTAATGCTCTGAAGCAGCCGGCCCACCAGGGATACACTGACACACTGGGCTCCTCACATAATGCTCCCGGTTTTCCCTTTGTCTAAAATAGATTCAGTGCAGTCGGTGTCATGCACCCTTGATGTGCTGCCATGCCTCATTCCCAAAACATGGACATTAACATGCAGCTCCACTCTCCTGGTTTCAACCTTTACGCCAGATTTTTGGAAACTGGCTGCATGAGTTTGCTCCCATTCAGCCACAAGAGCTTTCATGAAGTTTATTTTGACTCTCTCTTCTACCCGCTCTCCTATTTCCAACTTCCCCAAAAAGGTTTATTGTCATTGTTCACCTGTCCTCCCTCCTCCACCTGCTCACCTGTTCCCACTTCCTCTTATCAACCCTGCAGCACCAACCAGCCCGTTCCCACTCACTCCCTGCCAGATTATCAAAGTTTCCATGTTGCTCATGCAGTGTTGATCTCAATGTGTTCACATTTCATGATTAGTAACCTGTTTCAGACTAATGACTGACTGGTGTACGTAGCAAAGGGAGAGCTAATTATACAGATATGAAACCTCTTAAAGTGTTGTTGGACGGAGCCAGATTTTTTTTTTGTCTGAAGAGCCAATCTGAGCTAACAGGTACCATAATAATGTTTATCAACTTGCTCTGTCATCACAGGCTCTTTATTATATTTATATGACTCAAATATCAGACAAACTGGTCGTGCTCTGCTGCTTCTATAAAGAATATAGATAAAGAAGAAGACTGTATAAAAAGGTTGAAAATATTGCAAATCCAACCATTTCAAGAAGGAAGTTCAATGAATGAAACAAGTCAAAGCCGCCAGGGGAAAAGTTTGAAGAACTGGTCCACAAATTGAGATGATAAACAAGATGTTTGTGCAAACAGGAAGACCAGTGGAATATTTATTTTCATTAGCCAAGTAAGCAGCTGAGTAGGGATATTGTCTTTTTTGGAAAAAGGTAAAAAAAATCGGATTATTTGGTTACTAATGCTAACTTTTGGTGAATTTATTTTCTCCTCACCAGTGGAGAAAGTCTCTAAAAAGCTCAAAATCTACCTCTTTTTTTGCTTATGAAGTTGTGGCTGCTGTCAGTGGCTTTTCATGAACCTTTTATTTTTATATGCACAGCTGTATGCAAACAAGAATGCGAGTAGAATATTAATTTTCATTAGTAGACAAGTACAGATATTGGTCAGGAATCTGAATATTTTGTGCATGTAAATGTCACTGAGAGCTGATCTGTTCCTGTGTGATGTGTTTGTGCCTGCATACCTGCTCGTACACTTCAACAATCTTCACTTTATCAATGAATCTGAGGACAGTTTCTGACTGCCTGACACAATGTTCCTAATCACCTCTTTTGGCGTCTTACCCTGTAGATAATTTGGTTTTATTTGATACTGTGTTGTCATCTCCTGCTGTTTTTCTAATGGACTGAATGAAACTGAGTGTTTAAAATAGAAAAACTCGACATCAGCCTGTGATTTCAGAAGTGATGATGTTCTGATAAAGTTCTCTGCGGATCGCTCTGAGAGTCGGGGACATTGCTTCTGCACAGAGACGTTGCTGTCGAGTTTTAAATGTCATTTTGAATGATTTGAGTGCTAGAAATGAAATTCCATTTGGCTGCACTGAATCGGGAGAGAGCGGCAGAAGTCTCCGAGACGGTTATCTGAAAACCTTAAACTGCGAATAAAACTGAAAGTATCTGCATGACTGCTAACTTCTGAGGCTAAGTGGGAAAATATGTTTTTGGCGTGATTCGAGAAGCCCTTAAAGGAAATCTCCACATCTGTGTGTGTGGATGTGATAAAGCTGCAGAGTTGGAATGGTCTCAGTGCACTCAGTGTACTTGGCCTCCATTATCTTTTATTTGTAGGCTGATAGCGTCTCTTGGCAGGGAATAAACGGGCTGTAAATCAGAAATGTGTTTGTGCATGGGTATGAGGGAATTTAGACGTGCACAAACACAAGCATAAATATGCAGGTGAGAAACACCAATTCATGCAAGCTTTCTCCGTTTTATTTTATTGTGAAAATCTGAAGGAAAAAAAAATGCTGGAAACAATGAGCCTGATGCATCCATTAGCTGTGCAGAACATGAACACAAACCCACTGTGTGAATATGCACATTAGAGAATCAGCCATGGCAAGCTTCACTCCTCAGCACATTTGAATATGCAAATGTTTCCCAGCACAAAAAGCCTTGACAAGCTGTTATTACATGATTCCTGTGGGTGCAGACACAACAGCCCGAAAATATATTATAGGAGGCAGAACAAGAGAGAGGAGAGTCGCCCAAGACAGTTGCTGGGGAGATGTGTGCACGCTGGCTGCATGCATGTGTTTCTGGGTGCTCGTTGTGTGTGTTTTCACACAGGGAGGAAGTAATAATGCCAGAGCTGCTTCTTCACCGCCCACCAGAATATGAGATGTGCTGGGTCATACTGGTTATGAAGGCGCCGGTCACAGAGGGCATCAAAACATTCATGGGAATAAATTCTGATCACAACATCAGGAGACGCTCTGATCTCTGTGGTGGCAAACAGCAGCAGCTGTTTCTAAACATGTCAGCACTCTACTCTCTATACTGTAAATATAGGAGGATTAAAGGTAATTAAGGCGGTAAATTAATCACAATTATATCATGTTTCTAAAGGACAATACCTGATAGATAGTAGCTGTGTATCCTCATCTAAATGAGGAAAAGTCAAGGTGAATTTTGAAGTTAAATTTTAAATGTCTGACGTTTCCATCAACTGGTTTAGAGCAAACAAACAAAGCTGCATGAATGTACTTTGGTCAGTAGATGGCAGTGTAATTAGTGCATTAACTGTTTTCTGAAAAAGACAAAAGCTACCTCAAGCGAATTTTATGCACATTTTTCAAAAGTTTTATCAAATTCTGGTGTTTCCATCAAGCTTTTCTTATGCAAATCTTCAAAATGTGCGTAGAAATTTATTGATGGAAACACGACTAAAGTCTGTGTCTTGTCATAGTTATTGAGGGCAAATGGCAACCCTAAACTTTTAACAGACAATTTCTGGCATATTGTCACTTTAATGAGAATACAGTTTTATTTCTAAAATTTAATTTTACCCTGCAGGATGAGGACGCTGCTTGTTTTGGTTATTGTGTGCCTTTTGTGTGTTAAAGAGTTTGCTTAGATTCAACAGAGTCACATAATAACCCAAACGAACTCAGCGATCGAGGCAGCGGTAGATCAGCAGCTCCTGTGTTCTGCGAGGTCAAATTAACGTTTTTTGTCTGGTGACTTTCAAGAAAGCTAAGATATTGGGTTTTGTTACTCCCATTAAGGGGCAACACGAAGCAGTGAAAATATTCTCAATATTAAGTCGGCTAAAAGAGGTTTTGCTGCCCCTGTGCACAGCAGTACATTGCTGAACTATCCCTTTAAATCCCAGAACAGATATCAAAATGTCCTTTTCCCCTGGAGGAGTCAGGTGTTTCTTCTTCTGTGGAAACAACAAAGCCTACTGAGTATACAGAAGTATCACGTCATGCGTTTCCAGTGTGTAAACTGGGCGTCTGCCTCAGTGTTTGTTCAGAGATCTCTGAGCCACGCCCACGCTGATAATCCTGCTTGTTCTGCCGTTTCACGGTCGCCTTTTTCTCCGTCCACACCTACTCTGCAAGTACAGAAGTCACCAGAGCGCCACCGTGTAATCATACATCACAGACGAGGGCGCTTACAAGCACAAAAGACCACACCCAACACAGCTCCTCATTAAAATAAAACAAACACACCTCAGGTTAAAGTCTTGCTCAGCTAAAAAATAGGTCACGTCTTTCTATTTGCACCAGTATTAATAATACTCATAAAGCAATTCCTACTCCATAAATATATATTTTTTAACATCAAGACTTTTAAATAATATTTTATATCGAGTCCAGTCTTTCAACTTTACGTGTGTCGACTGCACTCGAGCATCCTCGCCGAGCTGTGGCGAGGAAATCGGACAGCGGTGAAGGTCAAATGATAATTTGGAGGAAGAAGCAACAATGAGAGAAGGGAAATGAATACACCTCCCATTTCCTGGTCATTTTGTAAAGGTCAGGGGGAAATGTTAAAAATCTACAGGGAATGAGAAACCGCAAATTGCAGCAGTAGGAAAAAAAAGAGAGAGAGGGAGAGAGAAACTGCATTCGGAGACGCGGTTTTCTGCCTGAGCTCTAACTTCTTTTGTTTAACTGTCGGCCTTTTGCTTTAAGGGTTGTTCAACTACTTTCCAAGGTCAAGTCACTGAAGCTCAGCATGAATCTGACAGTCAGATAGTGTGAGTCCTGCATGCTGTTTCTTTGGCAGAGATTTCTCGAGCTGTTCAGATTAATGGGCAACAAATGTGGATGTTTGTCCATTTGCCAAAAATATCAAACCTTTTATTTTAATAATGTCCGACTGACTTCAGATGACAGATAGTTTGATATCTGATGTTTAGGAGTTTATTTGAACCAAAGAGGCTTAAAAAACTAATTTTCTAACTAAATGAAAGGACAGAAAACCTTGACAGTTGTTCATTGGATCGACCAAAGCAAGTGTTGTGTTACACACACACTGTGCAGTGTGTTGAGAGGAGACTTTTATTCTCTGTTAGCTGCATGTTTGGTGCATCTCGCTCTTTAGTCCATTCAGGAACTTTTTACACCCTACAAGTCAAACTGTTGAGCTCCGTTACAGTTTCAAACACATGTGATGTGTGTTTAATGTTCTCAATCCAAACAAAACTACTTATTTCTTGTCAATATTTAGTTGTGCATTTAGTTTATTAATAATAAGTACAATTGTTTGATTATTCTAGATGTGTGTTTTATTTTCATTAGATTTCTTTTGCTAGTTATTTGTTTAGTTTAATCACTATTTTTTTGCATACTTAGTTTTGTGTTTTCTATGGAGATGGTGGTAACACTGTGGGCACCTGAGGTTTTATATGTAGCCAGAGACCAGCATGCACCTGGGTGAGCCTATGGTTTTGTTTGCTTGCTTGTTTTGGAAAATAAATCATCAGAAACTCATTCAACATTCACATGGACGATCAGCTTCTTTTCCCTGCGTACACCACATTCCTGCGGTGCATCAATGGCACTTTGATTGGGTTTGATTTCAAGTTAGTTTAGATTTTTCGGACAAATGGCCACTACAGTTAAGTTTAGGGAAAAAAATGATAGTTTGAGTCTAAATTAATATATTTATTCAAACCCCAAGTCCTAAAAAAGGTTGTTTTTATTAAAACTTTGTCACAGTTAAATAAAAACAAAATGCAACAAGTTCAGAATTCAGGATGTATATTTATAAAAACTTTTGTACAACATGTCACAAACGATAAGCAACTTATAGTTTTATTATTGATGCTACGTCACCTGACATACAGGTCTAATATTGATGCAATAGCTTTACATTGGAGTAAAAAAAACTGGTGCATCTCATCCTGACGCTGAGGGCCTCGTGCTTCAGTTTAATTCACTAAGGGTCCTGATGAATTGTTGCTATTCCAGGACCTGGAAATGAGAACAATCTAACTGCTCAGGATACAAGGAAGTGAAGTGTTGAGTGTGAAGTTTTTGGAATGAGCGGTTCTTAAGAAAGCAATCAGCCGGTTCCAAACAGGCACGTTTCGGACAGCTATACTGCATTACTTTAGTTAAAATTCAAGTAGGACCTTTGCAGTGAAACTAAACAGAAACTGTGAGAAGTAATTTCCCAAAGGAAACATTCAGATGTTGTGCAACCAAATCCAAAAGGCGTGAAAGCGACAGGTAGCCGGCTCAGACTGTGAGCGGCGCTTTGAAGAGCACTGACGCAAAGAGTCCCAACAGCTCGACCTCTCAAGGTCGTCCTCTGATTTATGACTCGTTACATGCGTCTTGGAGTCTTCCATATTAATGACCCGAATTATGTTAATGCCGTCATGAGAGAACTCTCTGCGCTGCAGGTGTCCGTGCACAACAACTCCGACACCCTTCATCATCACGAGGACGCCTCCTCGAGCAGAGAGCTCATGAACTACACACGACAAACATCAGAAATGCTGCTGCGATTATTAAACATGTTTTCTAAAAATTAGGTTTAAAAAGCTAATTGGAAAAGCTTAAAACAGAGGAACTGTTAGGCCAAAGTGCATGTACAGTATGATGCTTTATTTAAAACATAACAGCTTTAAGTTTCTGCAAAAAATGTGCTTGTTTGGCTTAAACACAACCTAAACTATATCAGTTCAAACTAATCATTCTTTTGGTCCTTTTCTATAATAAGTCATATTTAAGTAACAATAACTAAGATATCCTTTTTGCCCCTTGGTGTCCACTTTTATATTTAATTTAATTTAATTATTGATTTTGTGAAAGTCTGCCTGCCTCCCTCATCAATGACAGTACACAGCTATTAATATTTGAACTATAAATAAAGTTTTGTTTTTACTTTATTGAATGCAACTAATCAAATATAGTCTAAATTACTTTATTTATCATAATATATATGAACACTGCAGATGTGTTTAATATAATAATACAGATAAACAAGAACAAATGAATACAAATATATTCAAATAATAGAAATGATGTAATTTTATTTATTTATTTATGTTTTCCTTTATTAATACTTCTCAACAAGTACATACAAATCACAGAAGCAAAGCAGTTATCAGTACTTACTACATACATCAAAAACAAAGCCAGGGATAATTTCTTTTAACTGAAAATACCAAATAAAAAACACAGCTCAATATTTTAAGCAGCTTTCTTAATTTTTTGAGTCAGTTATATAGAATTGATGTATTAATTGGCTTCATTATCAAAAATCTAATTATCACATCCGGTTGTTTAGCTTTGTTCCTATTGTCATCAGTGAAATGGAGTAAACTGATATAAATAAAGTCACGTGGCTGCCGTCGGTTAGTTTACGTCACATGACCACCTGCGGCAGGTGAAAGGTCACGTGACCTGCCGTCCGTTTTCGCTCACTGTGACCCAGGACGCTGCAGACACACAGCGGGAGAGTCTCCACACGGTGAGTCTGTGATTTATTATCACGTTTTATTCATTGTGGTGTCAGCGTGACGCAGCGTCATTACGCACCGTGATATCTCTGACTGCTGGTTGATGAACTGTGGCGCTCAGCTGTTTGAACTCCTCGCTGTGTGGTTGTTGATGTTGTTGCCTCTTGGTTTGTCTGAAGCTGCTGATGTTTGGAGAACTCTGGATCATGTCGTGTTGTTCTGCTGGGAGCTTTAAGTGAAGTTACATTGAGTCATTAGCTGAAATAAGAAACTTTTTGATGTGGTTGTCACTTTTAATCTGCTTTTGGCGTTTGGTTATAGAGTATTCAGTGCTGGTGTGATCTTCAGAGCTTTGTAGTTCTGCATATAATAATGTTTGCTAACAAGATGAATAAGAAACGTGTAAGTCATGTATCTGTGATATGTGCATTGTGGATTTTCCTGTCATTTGTTTTATACATATTTCACCAAAGACAGAAAAGTCTCTTAAGTTCAGAATCATCGTCTTGTGCAGGGTTGTAAAAGTGTTTGTTGCTTCTGTATTAACTGCATCAACACCTCAAATTATATCAAACTTACTTGATATTTTGGGTTATCCCATAAGCTGTCAACTTATGATATCATGGCGTGTTTAACTTTAGTTTCTTTCATTATTAATTATGTTGCTTCGACTTGATTCTGAGACAATTTTACCAATAAAATTAACGATTATAAACACTAACAGATACTACAAGTAGTGTTAGAATTAAAGCAAGATTTTAACATTATTTTCTTATTTTTAAACATTTAAAATGTTGTTTCCTTTATTACTTACTACACCTGCCCCTCTGCATCCCTCTGCACAGCTTTGGGTCTGACCTCATGACCTATGAGAGCGAGGGATGTTGTAGTTTTTTGGTAATACTGGTGGACTAGTTTACCATCCAAAACTATAGATTGTCTATGTGTGCACGTGTGTGTTTTACATGTAAGGTTATTTAAATGTATACCCCATACAGCTTGAGCTTGTACCTGGCGGGAAGGTGGGATTTAAGAGGCTGACCTCACAGAGGCCAAAACTAATGATGCATTAAAGCAGCCAATGTCAAATTATAAAGTCAAACATTTCTAATTAATCACCGGGAAGTTGTCCTCAAACAGGAACACCAGCTCGGTTTACAGTCGTTGTGATGTCTTACTTCACTATGTGAGAGACAACGAGCACATGAACTGATTGTAAATGATAAAGTTAAGCTGATAATAATTAATATCTATATTTATTTACATCTTAGAGGGCCTTTTTATCTAACAGGTGACGTAGAAACAGAAACAATAGAATTTAAAGCAGCTTTATTTCTATTTTTGGCACGATTGCATCACAAAGTTGTAACAAAAAGAGTTGAATAGAAATAAAAACCTTCTCCGTGGCGGAGGCCACTCGTGACCTGACCTCTGAGGAGTGAACCAGCCAAATGTCAAGTAACAATAAAACGAGAAAGACACAATAAAAAAGGATCTGAATAGGCTGCCGGATTCTTTTCTTCCAGCCTGAAAGGTCAAGAAGCACTTAATATATGTTTGCAGATGTCAGAATAGACTTACATGTAATAAATATTTGAGAAGACTGACACACACACACACACACACACCTGCATGGAGACACTCACACACACACAGGCCCATTCAGCTGGATGGTTAAATGTCATTACAGCTGACAGTGTGAGTGGGCAGAAGGGCAGCCAGTCATTTACTGAAGGGTGCTCACGCTGAAGTGTGTGATGGCTGTTAACAGACTTCACATCACCATCAGCGCAGCAGCTCCACAAACAGATGGATGTCTGGGTCACGCAGCACGCCGTACTGTAGCTGTTCATGTTAGGAAAGAATAAAGAGAGTTGTTTTGGGTGAGGAGGGTTGTGATTTATTTCAGTGAGACAAATAGAGCACACAGGAGCACACCGAGTCTCCAAAGAGATGTTTGAAAATGCTTTTATTTTTTTAGTTTTCAACATGTGAAAAGGAGCTTCTTCATGATCAAATTCTGCATTCAGTTGACAGAAAGGACTCAAACCGAGAGGCAGAAATCTGAGGCAGAATAAGGCGACCTTAAATGATAATGAATGGGAAAGCAGGTCACCGGTAACGGTGGAGTGGAGCGGGCTGGAGCAGAGACGGGACAGAAAATAGAAAAACCTCTGGTGGAAAAGCTGTTTGCAGGTGAAGTCAGAGAATCTAGCTCGCAGATTGATTGTCAGTATATTTCCCCCAAAAAACCTTTTTAAAAAAGGTCAGAATAACACACAGGGAGAACGACGAGGTAACTTGACAAACTGACAGAAACGACGAGGAAATCTTTCCTAAAATAGAGCACGTTTTGACATGTGACAGTAGGAAAAGCACATCTGTAAATTATATCACTTATGACGATTCACGCTGCAGTGTCAGGTTGCTGGTACTGTGCATGCAGGCTCATTGTCCAGGGACAGTGGGACGTATATTTTCTTCCAGATTGTCATAATTTTAAAGACAATTTCCCGGTTAAGTTTAAGAGAAGATTATGGGTAAAAATAAGTGTTTTGTTACGTAACTTACATGAGAAAAATAAGTCTGCAGTGTCCTCCAAAGTCCTCCAAACGTTATGACTTTATGCCGTTTGTTCCCACAGGAGCATTCCCAATAAAAGCTTCCTTTATCTTTCTATATAATCAATACGTGAATGTAATGGTCGACATTTTAAACATATCATTATGCAGATTTATAATGTATAGGCTAAAAAAACATACCTCACTTTGGGGGGAAAAACTACATAAAAAAAGTAGTTATAAATGCCGAATTTTAGGTCCACACAGTTGGACAGACACAGAGACACAGACATCTGAATTCAGCCATACTTTCATCAAAAAGTCCTCCTGCTGAGAGCATGTAACCAAACCTTGACTTTAACAGTGGCTGCATTGTTTAAACTCTCCTTTCACTTGCACTGACAATAAAAGACAGCATTCACTTCTATTTTGACTCATTTAACCTTCAGTTGCCCGGCGTAGGTTGGACAGAATTGAAAAGTGTCTCTGTGAAAGGGCAACCTGCATAATGCATCTCAGAGAAACTCCTCTGGGGACAGTTTAATGGCAGCAAACACAACAAAATGAGCAGGAGAACGCCACTTCCCCCTCAGCACCACGTCCACACCTCCCTAATTTGATGTCAACATCGTGGACAAACTTGCCGAACTCCTCTGTTCAGCCTGTAGCCAAATCAAAAAGTTCCACATCATTAACAGCTGAAGGTTGCTACACTGTTAATGAGAAGCCCAATTAGCCTTTGCTAAAACAAAGAGAGCTGGAGAGAGAGAGAGGCTCAGAGGAATCGTTTCCCTCCTGTATAAAATTTGTTGACCCGTTGCCAAGTTTGCACAGACCGAAGATGAAGAGAGCGAGACGACGAAGACATAAAAACACCAGGAAGAGAGATAAGAATAGATGGAATAGAACAAGTGCAGGCATTTGTTTTCACGGCAATCAACTCACGAGACATTTCCATATGTATTCATGCATTTATATCACGGAAAGACAGAAGAAACATCTTTTATTTTAATGCTTGTCTTTAAGGGTTTGAGTGGGTTGGCTGGTTTAAGTAACTGTTCATACACATTTTCTGTGTATTTTCAAGTATTGTGTTAGAAAAGATGAAAAACGTTTCTGTGCTTGCTCGAGAACATTTTGTGGAGAAAGAGTTGAAGCTCTCAGTGGAATATGGAAATGTCCTTGCCGAATACTTTCTGATAAAGCGAACATTTAACTCACTTGACTAATGAGCTGTTATCGCTTTTGGCGTCTTCCTGACTATAATATTAATTTGTCTTTGTCAATGGACAGGATGAAGCTTGGCCACGACAAGCTGACATGAAAGAACTTACCAAGTTAAACTTTACAATTCGTGAAAACTTGATTTTTCTGTTTGTAGATAGTTTCCTTTTCAACCGCTTCTTCTTCTACTCCTCCTTTACTGGCAGATTACAGCTGTGTATAGATTATACCTCCAACTTCTGATGAAACTATGTTGAAGCTCAGTTTATTCACTCCAAACCAGTTGATAGAAATACGATAATTCGTTTCTTTTTGTTGTTGTTTTTTTTTGCATTTTTTAAAAAGTTTGCTTGAAATTTACTTGACAATTGAATGAGTGTGAACGAGTATGTGACAGTTTCTTCATCAGGGGGCGGAGACACAGTATAGAAACACAGGGAGGAGGTTATGTGATCGCTAGCGTCTGTCTGTGTACTAAATTACTCAAAAAGTTCTGCACGGATTTGGATGAAATTTTCGGACAACGTGTGTATTGGGACAAGAAACAGGTGATTAGAATTTGGTGGTGATCGGTGATCTGGAACACCATCTGGAATTTATATTATTGCCTCAGTGACCATATTGCCTTCACTAACTGCCGCCATCTAGTGGATGAAATATTTCAATGTGCTCCCAAAATACATGCTTTCAATATGATCCTTCAAGTGTGCATTTTGGTTTTGCATAACTGACCCTGTTGCCTTGGCGGAGGTCTGCGCTCTCCGAGTGCTTTTCTAGTTTGTTTTTGCATTGACATTGAAAAATAAATCGAATTTATGGATTAGCTTGACAAAGGAGAAATGCTTAATAACATGGATTTAGTAAGAAAAATGTAGAAAAAGTCTGAGATCTTTTATTTCAACTCATGATAAATGGAAGTGAAACAAAAGTGTTTATACTTTTGGTCAGTGTAAATATAATGCAGTAAAAGTGCCCAATATTAAGCTGCACATTGGTGGTACAAGTCTAATAGCAGGTGCTTATTAATTCATATGGCAAGGTGCTGCATTGAACTGGTATTTAGAAATTGTACCCAAACTGCTGGCTGGCCTCTTGTTTAAAAGTCCTCCAAAAATGCTGATGAATTTCTTCCTTTTGCCAAATGTTTGAGGCATAAAAGTGCATCATTTATAAGGTGAAAGACAATCTATTCAACTTTAATGTATCATGCATCCACATTGTATTTTCCAGGTGTTTGTGTTCAGGTGGCCATCAGTCACTGAAACTCTGAACCAATGGAAAAGTCTCAGCACGATGTAAATAATAAAAGCTAGAGGGCTCCCGGGGAGCCGAGTCTCCCCTCTGTGCCTCCAGCCAGCAGAAAACACCACAAAGCTATTACATACACGATTTATAGGCATCATGGAATAATTCTGTTGAAATTAGAGACTAGAGGCGCTGTGAGAATGGGATAAAAAGGGCTGGATTGCAACTTCAGCCTCGGGCTTTTCGGCTTGCCTCATGTTGTGACAGGTCACGCATCACAGAAAACAAATTGCTCTGCTCCAATGTGGATGCCTCCTTAGACACACGCACAGGTGCAAACACTGGCATGGAGCGGCACACGCAGACAGCAAGCAGGAGCAGAGTTCACAGACACGCTGTGCCCACGCACTGCCCGCTGATGCTGCTCCGGCCCAGAACTGCCACTGGGTTCAATGCAAATTCCTGGTGGCAAACATGTACATTTGAAACATTACAAGGAGGAGGATCACCTGAATGCACCGTTAGTCTGGGTCTCTGGGAGGAGGAGGGGCCGCCCTCTGGCCTTCAGACCTCTGAAGGAGCAGACTGAGTGCTTGGATGTACGTAGTCTGAACCTCAGAGTCGTCCGTTCCCGGCCTGATAACCACTTCATTATTTTATTCTGAATTTAATACGGGTCATGGTAACAGCTTATTCTGTTTGGGTATCCTCCAGACGTAAATATATCGCATTCAAAATACTAAGTTGTTGCACAAACCAAGTGGCCAACAGTTTGCAAAGCTCGGATAGAGATGTTATCCAAAATAAAGGCCCACATTTCTGTTTGGAGGGAGAAAAATAACCTTTAATTTGAACATCCCTTATTCGCATTTTCTTTTATGCAAGATTTCAAAAATGTAGCTTCAAATTCACTGAAATGAAAGAACATTTACAACTTGTCAAGCTGAACATAATTCTTCTGGACGTCACTCATTTTCTTCTCATGGATGTATTTTTATTTATAGCTCCTATAGCCTCGTTTATTTGCTCCAAATCAGTTGATGCACTGTAAATGCTTTTTGCATCATTTCAGAAGTCCACTTTCAATTTGCTTGAAAATTGAGTGGAAACGTGACTAATCGCAGGTGATTTAAAAGCCTGGAACCAGAAATTAAAAACCACTTTGTTGATTTGTGTTTTTAATTCATTCCATTCATTTTGAAATAATGTATCTCTAAAACCACTTCTTGCAAACTCTGTTTAATGGCCTTGTTATGTGGTTAAGTAGATGTATTATTTTATTAAGAATTTATCTCTGCACTCTCTGTCAAAAATAGGTTGGCAATCGAAAACAGTGTGTTTCAAGGTCTGCTCAGAGGTCTATTGGAGCAGCAGGGAAGGCAGAGAAAGGGAATGAAAGAGACAAAGCAACATTATTTCACACCATGTCAGAGAGAGCTGCTGGCAAATTAAAGAAGAAGAAAGAGGAGCGCCCTAAAAATGTTTTAGGGGCACTTTTCTTTCTTTTTTTCCCTGCAAATTTATCTCTTCCACACGGTTTCCTTTTCTTCTTTTAATCAACTCCTTCTCCCATACCCCCAAACTCTCCGTTTATCAGCCTCCATCTCGATCTTTCTCTCCCCTCTTTATCTCTGTCTCCTCTCTGAAAGCTCGTCTGAAGCACAGCTAAGTCTCAGGGGACTGCAGACCTCTCTGTCTCCATCAGCGTCTTCCCTCCTGCATTCTCCTCTTTCCCGTCTTTCTTCTCAGAGTTGTCAAATCAGCACAGAGAGCGGCGGGAGCTCGGTTTTTCCAAGTGACATGCCTGCTGCAGTACAAGGTGACCAAGAATTTGTCACGGCAATGACGGATGGCGGCGACTTTAGGCAACCAGATAAGGGAAATTACAGGATCCATTGCAGCACCATTATGTGGTTACTTCGTCAGATGGTTGCCACGGTGCTGAGACAGTTTCCTTCAGGACAGGTCCATGAGAAGTTATTTTAAAAAGGCGGCTTGATCACGATTGTTTTAACATTTCAGTGATCACATTTACATGTGGCAGCTTAATTAGAGATCCTGCACACTCAGAGTTCACCTACTGAGGCGTTTACACTCACGGCGCCTGATTAGACCTCTTCAGGACCGTGTGGGTGTGTGCAGACTGCTTCATTTACATTCTGCTCACACTGCTGTTTGAAACACAAACATACAAATATTAAATAGTCGTCTTTACTATTTTTAATATTTAATATTTGTATGTTTTCGTTTGTTTCTTTTGTATGAGAGCAAGCAAATTCATTCATGTTTTTCTTCCCTTTTTTAAATAGTTAGCAGTTGACTGAAACGGAACAGTCGTGGTGTTTATTTTGCTATTTCTTTGATGCCTATTTATTTTTTCAGTATAGAGATAGCTATATATATTTACATTGTGTGTGTTTAATGTTTATAATATATAACAGTGTGAAATATGATATAGTATTTTGTTTGAGAAAGTAGCTCTCTAAAGTGGTGAAAAATCAGTACACAATCGACCAAAAAACACTTTCTGTTTTCATTCCAACTCAAGAAATTACTATATTGGCCACCATATCGGTTATGGATTAATTCCCCCTCAATAATCTGTAACGGCATCAGTCAAAGAAAATCTAACATTGATCGGGCTCTATTGTGTAAGTTGGAAATGCCAGGATATTTATAAAAAGTGTCATGTGTCTTGAGCTCACGTTGGACATACAACCCTGATTCTAAAAAAGTTGAGACGCTGTGAAAAAGCTTACGAAAAATAGTATAAGTCCTTTGCGACCTACATTCAGTTGAATACAGTATAAAGACAAGATATCTAATGCTCGAAGTGTGAAACTATATTCTGAATTTGATGCTTTTATTTACATTTTATACAGCGTTGTAGTTTTTGTTTGGATAAAAACTATGTGGTTATGTTAACGAAAAGGTTGAGTTTTGGTTTAAAATAACTGTTTGTTACATTAGTAAACATGGACATCAGTCTCCTGGACGAGAGTCTTGTGTTTGGTTTGTCCATCTGACCTGAACTCTTCCCTTTGTGGACTTTGTTGCTCTTCATACCACATCACCAGACTTCCTCCTCTGAGGCCTACACGTCCCGGCTCACAGCTCATGGTGATGGTGGTTAGATAACAATTATAGTGCATCTATTATCATAGGTTTCAGTACAATGTTTGAATGAGGACAACCTGCTTTGTTACCTATAGAGACATAACTTCAAGCTGAGCAGAAGTTGAGTCGAAGCTTATTCTTATTCCATCAGTAAATTACCTGAATAGGCCGTTATAATACAATGTGTAATGTTTTAAATCTTCTTATTAGGGTCAGTTTAACAGACAGTATCAGGGCTAATACTGGGATGGTTTAGGATTCCCAAACTTTGCATCCCGCTGTGCACCTGCTTTGGGAAATCTCTGAATAATTCATATACATTGGACGTGGACTGTTGCTTGTATCTGGTCCTTGTCAGAGCCGAGTGATAGAGATGGCACATAAAGGCGATGGTGTGTGGAGAAATAAACCAATAGCCTGCCAGAGGGCAAAAAAACCCAGTTTCCAGGGAAACGCTTTCATCAAGTCCTGCTCATAAAAGACGATTTACGGCCATCTGGGGCTTTGACCAAGGCTGAGGTGTGTTTGTGTGCATATGGGCGGCTGCGTGTAGTTGTGTTCATAAGGCTGTGATCATAACTCACTCAGACGAGAGAAGAAGTGAGAAGAGAGCCGGGTAAAAACACATCAGCACCTCAATGGATTTTAACATGGTGACCAATGTGTCTTGTAAAATCAGAGAAGATTTGTTGGCTTGTCAACACACACGTGCACGCGCACACACACGCACACGCACACACGTCCAAACTTGTTCTAAATGCTGAAAAATAAATAATTCTTGTTTCCCACCTTTGAAGACTGAAAATCTGCAAACACAAGGTTTAATAAATGTAACATTTTAAATTTGATCTCCTTCAGCATCTTGATATTAAAATCATTCTTAGAAAAATTAGGTTTCAAGCTGAGACTTTTTAGTTTTAACCTGAGGAACGTTGAACAACTAAAACAAGGAAAACAAAGTGATGTATTTAAGCAGAGTTTTAGTCGCTTGTCTCTAAGATTTATTGAAGGCGTGCATTGGCATTATAATCATGATATGCATAAACTGTATAAGAACCAGCCATTTTTTTTTTGTGAATTTCGGAAATTGTGAATTTTGTGCTTAAACTTTTATTTTTTCAGAAAATAAGGCAAAAAAAAACATGGAAGCAAATTGCTGCATATACTTTAGTACAGCCCATAATGTTACAAAAAAAGTGTAATTTTACAATGAAATGCAGATTTATTTGAACATTCATACAAACTTCAAAGATGAAAGTTCAACATTGAGGTTTTTTCAGGGTGTTATGGTTATGAGTGATGCTTTGCATGATTCCTGTAAAAACTGGTGTTTGGCCAATATGCATGTTGTTAATGAAGACTTTATTTTGAAAAATGTGGCAACACCACCTCATGTTTCAGATATGAACACTTTAACTTATATTTTTAAAACTATTTAACACCATTAATACTTAAGAATGTAGATACTTTCCCAGTAAACAGTAATCCAGGACTTTTTCAGTGTTTCCTTTTTCCCAGTCTGCACTCATACTGCCTGCAGTTGGAGTTGCAGCCGCTGGAAGTTTCATCCATTATCAATCCCACCTTTATCTATTTTGACTTATCTGCCTGCTTTTGAACTAGTGTT
>CAFUXE010000545.1:205590-216577 GCA_903364295.1 Serranus cabrilla | reverse complement strand
GGAAAATGATATCATGTGACATCATAATGGACGTCTTTAATACCCCTGATAGAGCATGACAGCACTGATGACACGTGTGTGTGAGGAGAGAGATTCTCATCAGAAAACTCACGTTGAACTCTTCAGTGAGAGAGCGTCACATGTAAAGAGCGTGTAAGCGAAGTCACTCAGACTCTGAGTTGTTTTTGTCGCTCGGCTATGAACACGGTAAATCAATTAGCATGAAGGTCACCGGGAAATGGACATGTGATGTACAGCAGAGCTCAGACTCTGCAGCCGTCCTCAGCGGAGAGAAAAACAACAACAAGAAAACTTTTAAGCTCCTGCGACCATCACAGCCATATGGTGCAAACAGGTTCTTCAAACGATTAAACCCACAACACTTTTGATTGATTTTCCCTTGAGTGCACAATAAAAATACATAATTTAGCAAAGTACAAACATTTTGGGAAGCCTTATGAAAACAACCCAACAGCTGTTTGGTTGATTTTTCCTGCACTGCAACCTCCCAAAAAACATGATTTCTCATGAATTATTGTCCACCACTAGACATTTGGAGTGAAGAGCGTCAACAGTTAAGTTGTTGGTTCAGTTTCTGGCTCCTTCTTTCCATGTCGGAGTCCTTGAACAAGAAAATAGACCCAAATTTCTCCTAAAGGTCGGGTTAGTGTGGCTTGCATGGCTACATCGCCATCAGTGGTGTGTGTGTGTGTGTGTGTGTGTGCGCATGGGAGCCACATTGTAAAGCACATTGGTGTAAAATCTCTTCATAAATGAATTCCATTTACACACTCACAAAAAAATTCCCTGTACCCTCGTAAGTCCAATTAGAGGAAAACAAATGCACCGGGACAGGACAGAACTACTGGCTACTGTTACCATGGAGATAAGTTGGTGTGTGTAGAGTGTGCTTCTCAGATCCACGTAGAGGTCGTCACAATTTTAAAGGCTTCACTGAATTAAACAACTCGAGGAGGAGGAGGAGGAGGAGGGGGCTTAGGAATCCTGGATTAGTGAGGCTAATGAAGAGAGAGCTAAACCCATTCAACCTGCTCAGTCGTGAAACATGATCAAGTCAAATTTGGTGAAGTTAGAGGAGAAGAGAGAAGGTGAAGGAGAGGAACAGAAGGAATGTGAGGTGAACAGGGAATATTTCCCATGTTTCCTTCAGTGTTTGTCTACGTCCAAACACATCACACACTCCTGTCACAACACATCAAGAGGTACAAACCTGACCTGAAACATCCGAGCTTTGGGAGGAAAAAGTGTTTAGCTTGTTTACTAGACGGGTGTTCCACATTCTGGACAATACATTTACAAAATAACAAAAAAATAATCATCATTACGAGACATGAAGTTGAGGTGAAAAGGGATGTTGTGTTGCATTCAATATGTAAAAAATTGTGATAGACAGTCTTTGGGAATGTCACCAATACATCCACAAACTTGTTAGAAACAATGTTTTCACCGGCGTCCGTCTGTCTGTCTGTCTGTTTGTGTACAAAACAACTCAAAAAGTGCTGCACGGATTTGGATTCAATTTCTTGGACAATGTGTGTATTGGGACAAGGAACAGGTGATAAGATTTTGATGGCGATCCAGAACACCATCTGGAATTTATATTGTGAATTTACATTATTGCCTCAGTGACCATATTGCCTTCACTAACTGCCGCCATCTAGTGGATGAAATATTTCAATGCCAGTGTCCCAAAATGTTCAATGCTTTCAATATAATCCTTCAAGTGCAGTTTGGTGTTGTGTAAGTGACCCTATTGCCTTGGCGAAGGTCTGCGCTCTCTGAGTGCTTTTCTAGTTTCCACTAATTTGTGACTTTTAAAAAGTTGGCATGACATCGAGATTAACTGTGTTAATTAAAATCTATTTATTCTTACAATATAAATTGAATATAAAAGTGTTTTGTTGGACACTCTGGGCAGCGAAACCCATCAAACCTCCTACTAATAAAATAAAGTTAAATTTCATGTGTCAGAGTAATCCAAACAGCTTTAAAAAAAGTACGGTTATATTTACTTAAGATTGATGTTCAGTTCTGTGGTGAACATTAAAACATTACAGCAGATTTAAAGTAAATGCCAATATAAACTTGGTTAAATAAAGATACATAGTGATAATATTTCATGCGTCTGTGCTGTTGTTTGGTTTGTCTGTCTGCAGGATCACAGTGAAGCTGTTTGCCTGATTTTATTAAACTTAATGGAAGGGAGCAGCACAGGCCAAGAAATAACCCATTACATTTAGGAGTGGATACACAAATTAATTTTCACTTTGGTTAATAATGCAAGATGGGGCATTTGGCCTTGGCAGAATAAATGTCACACATCTTAAAATCCAGTTGATGGTTCCAAGATTTAATAGTGACAAAACACAGCCAGCTGTAATACTAAAATGACTTACAATCCACATCCACCAGTGCCAGTAATCCTCCAGAGGAGACTTCATGTCTCTCCTGGACACTAAACATGGAAACAGTGATTAGAAAAGCTGGCAATCGACGGGAGCATTGCTGCACGTACCAACAGACTCAGGAACAGTTTTTTCCACCAGAACATCAGGAAACTTTTTATTATATATGTATTTTTTTTAATGAAGCAACCAACAACATTATACAAACAACTAGAAAAGCACCTATTGCCAAGGCAATAGGGTCACTTTTGCAACACCAAACTGCACACTTGAAGGATTATATTGAAAGCATGTATTTTGGGAGCACACTGGCATTGAAATATTTCATCCACTAGATCAGGGGTGCCCAAAGTGGGGCCCGTGGGCCAAAATTGGCCCGCCGGGCGATTTTATTTGGCCCGCCAAGCATCAACACAATTTTGTTCTTCAAACTAAAGCTTTGTTATTTTGGTGATAGCTAATGTTCTTTAAAATGGATTTGCACTGATGGAGAAGAATGCAAATGTATGCTTCAACAATAATTAAATTAACTTCATTATTAACATTTATTTGTGTTTTACAATTGCATTATTTGGCCCTCGGCCCACTGGCACATTTTTACTTTGGCCCTCGGAGGGAAAAAGTTTGGGCACCCCTGCACTAGATGGTGGCAGTTAGTGAAGGCAATAGGGTCACTGATGCAATAATATAAATTTGTAATATAAATTCCAGATGTTGATCCAGATTTCAACGTCTAATGAAGATTTAAGGTGGTATTTTTTAAGCTGTCCCTGCGTGATCTTGTTGCGTCATCAGTTTCTCTCTGTCTCCCAGTTAGAAGATCGTGTCACATGATTTGATGAAAGCGTTCAGACAGCATGTTCACCATCTTTCATGTCTGCACAGAGCAGCCAGACCTGAAACGTCCTGGTCAGGAAAACAGAAATCATCTTAGATCTTGTTTGACAACTTCTCAGCAGCGATGGACATATCTTTTTTTTTTCTTTCTTTCCTTCTTTTTTTGCCTCTTTCACTCTGATTTTGAGGTTTTTGCAGCTTCAGGAACAGCTAAGCCTCTGTCTCCCATGCTGCTGTTTCACTCTCATTACCTGAATTACTGTCATTTTCTGTTCCAGCTTGCCACAACACAATTGCATGTAGGGCTGAGAGACAAAGCAGCAGATGAGCTCATTTTGTTTCCACTGATGGCAACATGCAAGTTCTTCTTTTCTTTTCTGTTCTGTCTGTGTTTTGTTTTCATCTTCTTTGTGATCTCTGGTTGCCTAAATAACTAGAAGTGCACAAGGCTAATTGCCCGTTCTTCTATGATACGCAAATCTGCAAGTGCAACCACTTTGTGAGGATATAAATTAAAAAACTACTTGAATTATGTCAAAATGTGCTTGTGCTAGATATGAAGCTTCATCATCTCCGCTATTATGGACTTCTTCTTCTGCTGAATTTGAAACAGTTTTTGACGGGCAAGGATTTTATTTGTAGCTAAACTGGCTTTTTTGTGAAACAATCCGGTTGTAGTTGTTGTCTCTCTACTCCAATCTGTTGTCTCAAGTTGCTAATCAGGCTGTAATTAATGACAGAAGCATGGAGGAGGAAGTCTTGGTCTTAATCCTGTAGTTTGGGATTGGCTAGATTGTTGTTTTCTTTACCTGGGTTACATAAAGTTTTTGGTTTTCTTACTCTCCTTTCTTAGTGTTCTCTTTCTTGGTCTGGCTGGATATGTAACTTTTAACACTTCATTTATTCAGTTTCTTGACTATCAGAAAGCTCCTCTTCAGGATTTTTTATATTGCCGGAATTAAAACGATCAGGTAAGGGTGCTTTCAAGCTGTTTAGTCCGCTTGAAACGAACTCTGGTGTGTTTTGTCGGATAGTCCGTTAGTACGAACTCTGAACTCCAAACATCGGTCCGCTAAAAATTAGGGATCTCTGTTTGCTTCCAAGTGAACTAGAGTTTGGTTCTCTGCAGGTGAGAACAATGAAACATAAGAAAGGAAGCAAACCAAAATAAAGCACATTCTGGGTTGATTTTGGATGGAAATTTGAGATCACAGAACATACACAAAAACAACAAAGTCTTCAAATTTTTAGTGACAGAATAGTGATTTATGGATTAAATCGTACAGCAGATCAATGCTGCATAAGAGTGAAAAAGTCTGTGACTTGGTTTGAAGAAGTGGCAACTCTTTCCTTCACATATATGAAGGACAGCGTCAGCAGAGCAACTTCTGTAGTGCTTTGTGCACAGATAAAGCACCGTGTTGCAACTTCAACACTGAGTCCCCCAGACCTTCTAAGTGAAAGCAACCTCAAACCTCTCAGCATCTAACGCAGCTGCTTTTAAAAGCTGCTGCGGTGCATAAAGGCCTTGCAGGAGCACGTTTACATGCTGTTTGCTTGCAGGAAACATCCACACATCCTGGTTCCACTGTGTCTGAGCACAGACTTTCCTTGGTGGATGTGGTTCAGGTGTTCAGCACTAATTTTTATCCTCCGGCCCAGGAAGCACTGAGAGTCATCTGAATCAAGAGGACAGAACCTGTTACTCCCCATTAATGATGCTGTGTATGTGTGAGCACTAATTAGCCTCCATTACCTTGGGTAAGAGCTGCAGAGAGAGGAGAGCATCAAAATTTAATGAGCCTCTTGTAGCCGCTCTGAATATTCGCTGTGTTTTAAGTGCTGTATCGAACCCCCGCTCTCTCACACAAACACTACCGGTGCATTCAGATAAATAGGCAAGTCAGTCGATACGAGGGATATTAGGTCAAGGGAAAACATCATGTCCACTTAAAAAGGGCTGCCTGTTTCTGGCTGAGAGCCACTTGTAAGATAAATTTACTTTTGGAAACACTCGTTGAGTTTGGGGCGAACGCTCTCCGAGTGTCATTCAAATAAAATCTCTTGGGAATCTCAGGAAAAAACGCCAATATAAAGCAGGATTTTTTAATCAATATTGGCAAAGGCAACAGGTTTCACCCACTGCTTCATGGGCCTGAACTTTTCATTCAGCTTTTATGGGCTGAACGTGGAGTGAAAACCATTAATATTTGTGTTTTTTTCCTGACTACTCGAGTTCATCTTCCCAGCACTTCTTGTTCTGCGGAGCGCGCTCTGTGGAGACCTCTTTCTTTGTCAAAGTTGCAGTAATCTATCATGCTGTCAGGTGAGAGATTTTAGTGACAGAGGAAGTCAGACAAAATATATCCTGGTCCCTGTAGCTCTCAGTGACGGTGATGGATTGGAAAAGTCTTTCTTTGTTGTTCATACAAATGGATTAATAGAATCCATCCGTATATTCACACAGTTCTGTTCCAGCTCATGTGCTGCTTAAGATGGCAATTATCAATGTGTATCAATGTTTATCTATATTATGGTTAAACCCCAAATAAATCACTGTACTTTTTGTGCTTTTCAAACACAAAAGATGTGTTATTTAGAAGTTTAAATGTTTTAACTTGAGCAAGTATGTATTGACATTGATCGATCAGAACTCCATCCAGAAAATGAGCATTTTAAGTTGCTTGTTTGTCAGTTTTGTGGACCAACCTGACAAAGTATTAGTTGGGACTTTTTAAGCATTGGCATCATGATGTAGTTATTTCTGCATACTTTTGATCCGTTAATTGCAAATAAATCATAGAAAACCTGTTTTTTTTGGGTTCATAGCTGTAGTTGGGGCAGTCAGTTCCTGAAGAGGGTGAAAATTCCTTTGATGTTTGGTTGGAAACACAGTTTTTTAAGGAGCTGTGGGTGGATTTTGTAACCTTTGGACAGAGCCAGGATAGTGTTTTCAGATTTTTTAACGCTAAATCAATTGCCTACTAGTGGTAATGTCAGTTTTACTGCACCAATGTGCTACCAAAGTGAGTATACAATGAAATGTTACTCAGCCAGAAACTTTTGCATCAAGCGATTGATCTCGATGGCTATAGTTGAGATTTGGCAGCAGAAAAAAATCTTTATCGTTCTTTAAGAGTGAGTTCTGGAAGAAGCAGAATTAATGATTTTGCTGAAAATCAAGGACTAATACTGTGTAATATTGATGCCCAAAGAGCAGGATAGGGACGTCCAACTCCAGCATAAACTGAAAATAGTCTAAATGTTTGTGAACGGTACAGAAGGGAGAATACTTCAGGGTTACAAATAATCATTATTTCACTCTTCACTCAGTGAGGATGTTACAGTGATACACAGCAGAAAAAAACAAAAAAATCAACACATTTAAGAATCAACCACTTCACGTTTGGGTTTTTTAATTATTAATTAATTTTGCTTTTGTTTGATGAATAATTAATAAATCATGAACACTGATGTTGAATAATTACTGATTAATTATCTGATTCATTTGGGTTTTAGGACAAGTAAACTCCTGTTTTCCATAATTTTGCCTTTGAACTTAAAAGAATCAGGAAGTACCTCATTATGTATGACAAGTGGTTATTTGCAGCAGCTGATAATTGCTTAAAATAAAGGATATTTTTGCCTTTAACACAATTTTCCTTCCCCTCAAACATCTACGTATCGAATTGATGAAATCTAAGAGACACCCCTGGAACAATGGCATCTTAACCAGGTTTCTCAGATTTTCAGGGCCTGAGTAATTTATTCTTACCCAGTTATGACAATATCGATCAAAACTCAGATTACTTTAAATCGCTGCTCGAAAAAGTTTATCAAAAACTGTGACATTTTCCATACGAGGCCTCTGCGGTGGAGGATTGTGTGGTGTTTGATGAGTATCTGATAAACCTTCATACAGACCCGCACACTCCTCAGACAGACAGAGCGTCTGCCTCCTGGGCCACTAATGGACACAGAGAGCAGCAGAGATCAATACGAGCAGACACACACAGCTGCCACAGAGAGAGGGGGAGAGAGTGGTCTAACTGGAACAAATTTATGGACCTCGCTGGAGCCTTTAGTTTGTACTGCAAGTCGTGTTCTAAGTTAAAGAGAGAGAGAGTGTGTTTGTGCATGATTATAAACACAGTGTGAGTTACAACAACCTACATATTCTCAGTATTTTTAACATAATGCGCTCTAACAGCAGCTGATCAAAGTAAAATGTGATAAAAAGCAACAATAAAGCAAGTTAAAATTACGTTAATGCATCAAATTAAAGTGATTTTAAGTCACTACACCGTATGATGAACACGTGCTCGATTAGTCGACTTGTCGTTTGAGTCTGCACCACAAATACTCATCATTAGTGCTGGAAGAAGTATTCAGATTACTTAAGTAAAAGTATTAATACCACACTGTGAAATTACTCCACTACAAGTAAAAGTCCTGCATTCAAAACTTACTGAAGTAAAAGTACAAAAGTATCAGCATCAAAATGTACTTAAAGTATCAAAAGTAAAAGTACTTGTTATGCAGAATGAACTCACTCAGACTGTTATTTATATTTCTAATATATTATTGGATTATTATTATTGATTTATTTCTAAAAGCACCATTAAATTGTTGTTTAGGAAGGGGTGATTTTGCCTACTTAGTATACTGTTATTAGGCTTTAAAAAAAGGCAATATTTAGAATAAAAAATACTTTATCCTCTTTATTGTTAATATTTTTCTATACTTTCATATTCTCCCCCTTGTATGTACTTATATTGATATAATATTCATGCTATTTTACACTACCCTCGTTTATACTGATCCTTCTTTCTGGTATCCACCTGCTGCAGAAAAGTGTATCTTATCTTTGGTCATTTCATAATTAGTTACACTGATTTGATTTGCTTGGAGATGATTAAAGTTTTCACATTAATAGTAATTACAAACGCTAATAAGTACCACAAGTTAAGTTACTTATTAAGGAAAAGATTGACACTTTTATAAAGGTTAAAAATATTCTTCCATGTGTCTTTTTATTTTGTCAAAGTGAGTCTAAAGTCCACACCTCTGGTAAACTTTCCATCCCTGCTGAACTTCCAGAGCCCTGAAACTCGTTTTGGACGTGTAATCCGTCAGCTGGAAAAAAGAAAAAACCTCCAGATTAGCTTTTTAATAGCTTACTAACTCGCTAATTTAATTTGTTTGGCGAGGAGGCTGCGGCTCGCGGGCGGCGATGACACGTACAGTTCAGCAGGAGTTTTTGACCACTCCACTATTTTCTGAGGGGAAATTAATTATCCTCATATGCCGGCGTCCCCTCCTGTTTGCCTTATCTATTACTATCAGCCAAATGGATGAAAGTCATTACGCTGAATGATGAGTTTGTGTTCGCCTGGTTTACACAGGAGTTCAATTACAGCGTATAGATCTACTTTCAACTAATGTTTTCTGAAGACAAACAAACCTCCAACTTAATGAGCAGCTCGCTAGAACAAATTTGGACTAAATTGAATTAGAGCTCGTGCTGATGCTGCCCATGCTGAGTATTCTGCAGGCTGTCGTTTGTCAGTGCCACCGAAGTGATGATGTTAACGTGACTTAAAAACAAATCTCGCCGCGTAACAAGCCCGGGACCTGGTTATGAAATGCTCCACGTAATTACAAGTCATTTTAAGTCTCATAGTAATTATTGTTAGCTATCATCAGCCGCACAAAGCAGCAGCCGCCGCACTGATAGACTGGAGACTGCTCCCATTTGTCACTGTCACACACAGGAAAACACACAAATACACGTGTGTGCACACACTCACAACATAATCTACTGTTAGTCTGGTGTTTCCTGAGATGAACACAGTTATTTTTATAAAGACAATTTACAAGAACAACCGTTTAATAAACCTTGCAGACTCATTTCGTCTCTTAGCAGCAATTTAAAAAGGTCTGATCTGCTGACGACCAATCAGAGCTTTGTAGGCGGGACTAAGACTGACGTCATTTTACTGAACAGCTATTTTAATAATTACATAACTGTGTACATACTTTAAGAAAAGATTGAATAATGAAGTGAAAATAAATGATAATTCAGTTTGATTTGACTCACAGTAGAGTTCATCTTTGGTACTTTTTCAAACATTAAAGTCGGGTTGTATGAGGTTCTTATGGTGTTACTCGTCAGTGCCAACATTTATTCTGGTGGCTAACCTCACAGTGTTTAGCACAGTTGGACTTATGCATAGGAAGATATAAGTCCTACCTTAAGTAAATGTAGTGCCAAAGGAAACGGTTGTCTCATGGTGAAGTATCTATCCATCCAGTTTCCTTAACCACATATCCGAACTCAGGGGACAGAGACGATCCCAGCTGACATTGGGCGAGACGCTGGTACACCCTGGACACTCCTCCAGACTCTCACAGGGCAGAAACACAGAGACAGACAAACAGTCATGCTCTCATTCACTCCTATGGGCAATTTGGAGTCTCCAATGAAGCCTCAGTTGCATGTTTTTGGACTGTGGGAGGATTCAAATCTTGTTGTGAGTCAAACGTGAGAAAACCGGTGAAAATATTCTCGTTATAGCTTAAAGCTACACTTACGCTCAGTTGGTCGAGGGTTCACCCACCAATCAGAAGGTCGGTGGTTCGATCCCTGACCGTGGCAGTCTACATGTTGATGTATCATTTTGGCAAGATAATGAACCTCAAGTTGCTCCCAATGCTGCGTTCATCAGCGTGTTGCAAAGACTAGAAAATCGCTATATACAGTAAGTGCAGTCCATTTAAACCCATATTGAGCTTTTTATGTGGGTCTTTTTCTTGATGGCTCAATAAATTTACCTGCAGCCCCATTTACAGCAGTACATTACTTTATTTCTGTGCCTTGTACCCCTGCCTGCTTCTCCAAACCGCTTAAGTCATACACTGACTAAGTCCCTCATACAACCTCCCTTAAAGAAACAGTTTTCCTAGTCTGTCGTTGTCGGGGACGCATCCGAAAACATCATTGTTTAACTACAGATTTCATGTGGTCAGTGCGTCCTAGACCACCTCGGCAAGTGGTTCGAGGGATCCGATCCCAATGCGACTTTGACCCTGTTTACACTCGTATTAAGCGCTGACCACTTGTTTATGTTCAGCTGACAAATCTGCTCCATTTGAATCCATGCTGTAATAATCTGAGCTGCTCAAATTGATAAAAATAAAGATACAGTAACAGAGACTGGAATTTGGTCTGTTCTGGCTCCTCTGGCCTCTGACTGCAGGGTCCATAAAGTCCCGTCCTGCCTCTGGTCCTCCGTGTCCTCTCAGCCCGGATCTCACTCTTAATTAACGAAATACCACAGAACACATGAAAACCTTGTTTATTTCCTGGTGATCTCAACATGAGCTCCTCTCCTCTTCTTCTTCTTCTTCTTCTTTTTCTTTTTTTGAGACCATACTGCAGACACACAAAGAGAAAGCCCCACAGACATTTGTTACTGCATCCATGGATACTGTCGGCTAGGTAACAGGGAAAATGCTTTATTGCACTACTGTATTGTACTGTACATCACAGACACACAACATCACAACAACACACCCAGACATCATCTACTGTGACGCTCAGTGTTCAAAACAAGAAATATATTCCTGTGTTTTTTAAAAAATATAATTCATAATCATTGCTGGTTTAGTTGTTTTTTTTTCAGGATTGTTTTGTAAAATTGAGAGCCAGAAAAAAATAATAC
>CAFUXE010000545.1:179699-193150 GCA_903364295.1 Serranus cabrilla | reverse complement strand
CACAGAGTGAGTGCAGCTGTGTCCCATTTCAGCCTCCTCCTCCTCCTCCTCCTCGTCCTTCTCCTCCTACAAAGGATGCAGCCTGTCCAGTAGAGGAGTGAAGGTCAGGAGGCTGAACCTGCACATCCTCCCAAATTAAAGAGCCTGTGGAGGATTCAATGCAATCGTCAGTTCATGCCTTGAGCCGTCTAGACATAATCAGCGATGTGAGCAGAGCACAGAGCAGATGTAGGGCTACAAATGTGCTCTGGGAAAGCTCCAGTGTTTACTGTTTGCCTGTTTGTCTGATTGCTGACATTCAGCCATGGTATAATCTTTCTTCGAAGATCATAGTATAGTTTTAGTTTGACTTTGTACAGCTTTAATTTTGCATTAAAAAGATCAACAAGGTTAAAGTTACAGATGATTGAATTGAAGTGGTGAAGTCTGATTTGCATACGGTGCCGAAGTTGGCACTAACACAATGTTCAGAGTCGCCACTCTGCATTTGAAAACAATAGCCGTGTTTCCATAAAAGTAGAATCAAATTTTGAAACAAAATTTTTAAATGTCACATTAAAAGAAATACAAATTAAGGACGTTTCCATCAACTGGTTTAGAGCAAATAAATAAAGCTGCAGTAATGTACTTCGGTCTGAAGATGGCAGTGTTCTGTGTTGCTGTAGGCTAATGTGTCAGTAAACAGTAGAAGAAGAAGAAATTGCACGTGAGAAAACGACAACATAAAAGATGTTGCTAATTGGACAACTTTGGCCACACACGAGAGAAAATGGAGAGTCTTGTCATCATCAGTCATGTGAGGAAAATGTTCTCTACATCAGAACAGAATCTCCTGTTTAGTGCATTTCGAAAAAGACAAAAACGTGAAAATACAAACTTTTATGCACATTTTTGAAAGTTTTATCAAATTTTGGTGTTTCCGTTAAGCTTTTCTCATGCAAATCTTCAGAACGAGCAAAGAAATATTCACTGATTGAAGCATGACTGATGACTGACAGCAGCACAAAGCAGTTCTCATCATGAGTTGAGGGCTTCAGGCTTTAGCTGCAGCGTAAATACTATCAGTAAATGATTTCTTGTTGGGGATTTAATCACCACGAAACCTTCCAGATTTACCAGCTCCTAACAAGCCCAACATATGCTGAATGACTCGGTTGCCAGAGTTAGAAAATGATGCCGGCCTCACCTGAATTACTCATCTCCTGCAGCATCATCTCCTCTCCCGGATGGTTGATCCGGACCACATCCTGCTGCGTCACCAACTGTTTACAGCTCTGAGATTATTTAGATTAACAAAAAATAACCCAGATTAGGGTTTTCCTTCATTGTCCTTCACAGTCTGAACAAAAGTGCCCCTCACTATCACCAACTATCCTCTTTCTCTGCCTCAGCTCCTCCTTTCACCCCCTCCTCCTCCTCCTCACCGGCTCCTGTTAGATTAAACCCACCGTCTTGACATTTGACAAACAATCAGTGGAACAAATGATGTCTCATGACCTCTGACGAGTTTCCCACTTGTGTCAACATCCAAGTCATAATTAAGACTGGGAATCTCAGACTCATATTACCAGAGCGCTGCGATAGATCAGACTCTACAGTAGAAGTGCCTGAGAAGACAGTGATAAATGACTTGCATCAGCCAAAGTCTATCACCCAAAGTCCCAAATCTAGCGCTCTGTTGAAGGTAATACAGATCGCATAAAGCTCCAGTTTAGCACAAAGTACTGCTAATGTGGTTCATGGAGGGCTTGTGTGACTTCCTGCCAGATACTTTATTTGTGTAATTGCGTGAGAGGATTTTATGATATTGCAGTGATACTATATAACCTAGTTGCAAACTCGTTACATTGTTGAGTGGCTAAAAGGAGGCTTATATTAAATCCAGCCATCTCACTGTCGTTTCCTCTTCTCCGGAAAGCTTTTTTCATTAGACTCTCTACACAATCCATGTCTCCTCGCCGCTAACAAACAGGTACAACACTCATTTACCACTTTTCTGTGTCACTCTGTTATTTCCTCCTCATCCTGTGTGCCCTTGTGTTCCCCTCCTCTTCTCTTCCTCTGCTGCTCTGTTTTATTAGAGGGACTCACTCTTTCCACAGAGTTCTCAGTGATCTGTCGTGCACCTTTTTCTTCAGTTTCAAATGCTGCTGCATCACTGGCGTCTCGTTGTTTCAGGTTCCTGAATCCACCACTGTGCGGATTTTCACTCATATTTATCTTCAGTCAATTTATGCCGCGATTTAACCTAGTTTTCTATTCCCCTGTTAGCTCCTCTGTTCTTCACAATTAGCGTCCAACACTAACTGGCTCTTAGTTAGCAATTAGTGTCCTCACCCACAATAAAACACTCCAGTAATAACTGCAGGTCTCTTTCCTCCCTCCCGTCTGAAAAATACATAAACACATCAAAGCAATTCAATTAGATGCCCACAAAACACAAAACAGAGATTATAATATTAGGAATGAGGATTCAATGAGCAGCTGAGCTCAGATGAGTTAATTAGGAACTATCTGGATCTGCAAAAAGATCTGCCAGGAGAGGGTGCTGACTTTGAATCGTAGGAATTCATTGTATGTAAGTAAGCTTTGAGTTAACAGTTTTCAGATTTAAACCCAAGATATGGCTCAGAATGTAAAACATGATGCAAAACATTAGACACAAGAAAATGTATTTTTTAATGTGCATTTTTAAGTTATAGTCTTTCTTCCAGTGTGTCACTCACCAGAACTTGGTCAGTGCTCCTCGCCATCAGACGCTCTTGGTATCTGCTGTTAACGTGTCAGGATGGCGTGCCGGTTTCTGCTCGTTACATGCACAATGGTCTTTAAAAATAAATAGTAATTCCACCATTTTGCCACTTTGTCAATTTGCCTTCAAAGCCCAGTGCTCTATAAGGGGCTTGTTTGCTACTAGTCTTCTTCTTCACTCACTTTGTGGGTAAATGCAACACTTCTTTGCACTCAGCACTCCTGCAGAATAACATAAACCCTCAAGAGAAGGTTGCATTACCTCCCTTGCATGCATCTGCATGTGCACGTGAGCATGCATGATGCAGATAAACGATACTCCTTATTGGTGTGGTCAAAAACACTGCAGTGTGTCTTTAAGGGCTGAATGTTGCAGACCAGCTGGACCTGGGCTAATGCAAGGACAGATTATAGTTTCTTAACAGGGATTTGATTATGATTTTTTCTCACCAAATTTAGACTCTTAAAAAAGGACCAAAAAAATGTTTTTAGCAGAAAAAACGGTTTGAGTGAAACGGCAATTTCACACAATGTTTTCAAATTCAAACGGCAGTGGGAGAATAGACACTTGCACATGTACTCTGCTCATATAGCCCACAGGCCATGTATATTTCAGACAGCGCCGGCTCTGTGTGTGCACCACTCATTAACAGATCTCATCCAGCCAGAGAGACGTGGAATTAACATGAAAAAGAAAGGTTGTGGGTTATAACAGTGTTTGAAGGCTGGTTAACTAAGAGGAAAATGTCAACAGATTCACAGCCTAGGGGCGGAAAACCCAAATCAAGAGCCACCATCTTTTTATCCTCCAGTGCAAAACTCAAGCACTGAAGCAGTTGGCAGTTGCATAGCAATTAGAGGCAGGATAAATCAATACCTCCCAGGATGTGACACAGTGAAAAGGCTTCCTTTCACACAAGCAATGAAGTATTAAGCACAGTAAAATATATATTTATAAAGTGGTGGGAGATGGGGGAAAGAGACGGGAATGCTGGCTTGGTTATCATGCTCTTTAGGCAGTTCAGATCAGTGTCAGTGAGCTCAGCAGTGAACGCTTTATGCACTGTTTAAATGCATGTTAATGTGGCTGACCAGGGTTAATGTGCTGTGTCAGGAGAGGACTAACTAGTAATTTAAAAAAGAAAAGACAAAAAAGGCTGCCTCCCTTTAATCAAGTCTAGTTTCCATGTGCAGATACTGTTGAAATCAGGCACAAAAATACCTCTACATCGTGTACTATTTTTGCATTCAGTGTTCTTTTTATGACTTTTTTCATTACTGCAGGAGGTTCAGGAGACATATATCTCTGAATTGGTTCAGTAATGGGATAGAATGAAATAGTCACCTTTGACTGAAAGATACAATATCTCCAAAGGCTTCGACTCTGGAAATGTTCAACACTGTCACAGCGGCTTCCTCAGTAGAAATGACCATCCTGTCTCTCTGCTCCTCGTTCCAGACGTGTTCCTACTTCTCCAAGTCTGTGCATCTCCATTAAGCTTTTCCTCCATTCTCCATCCCTGCAACACTGCTGTAAAACCCCCTCAGTGTGTTGATACTTCCGAATTTCTGCATGCCGGTTTATATGGAAGTATATACGGAAGTTAGTCCAACAGGGCAGATAATATGGCCGCAGCTCTGACCTTTCTGTTAAACGATTTGAATGGACGTTCCCATTCTACCGTTATTCTTTTTCTGTGGTTTTATCGCACTTATTCTATCTTTTTCTGCATTGTTTACTTTCTGTAACCAGAGTGATAGTGATGATCAACACTCCGAGGCAAACTGTGAGCATGTTTCGATTCTGCTTTTATCTCGACGTGATCGTGCATAAATGTGACAATCTGGGTTAAAACTGCTGCTTTCATCTTGCTCTGGCTTTATTTTGTGTTTGCTGCAAAGTTTACAACAGTTTGTCAATTAATGTGACTGAAAGCACAGCGATCAGTCGGGTGTTTGCAGTGGAAGAAAGATTGCAGATTTGTTTTGATCTTTTTTCCTCTGACTTTTGGGAACCAAATAAATTTGCGCTTAGATGGAAACAATTTTCCTTTGTTGATCTGGTGGCACTCAGTCCACTACAACATGACACAGACAGCTGGGAAAATGCAGGGTTGAAGCAACACTGTGAGACAGCAATTAACTCCCCTCCCAACAGAATCCTATTGATTCCATTAAACCTCCAGAAATATATTACTTCATGTCCTTTGCCTCTTAATGGCGTCATATCCCCTTTGCATATGTGTCAGCATTGTGGTTTTCTACCAGACGTTGTCATCAATAGACTTTTTATCCAATTTCAAGCCACATCTTCATGATGCACGTCTTAGGTCATGGTCGTTTTTAATCATACATTTTAACCAGATGAAGGATTTTAGTCATCAAACATCTGGATCTTATCTGAGGTAATGTTAGCGGCAGCTCGGCTAGCAGCCCCTCTACCGACTGATAGGGTAAGGAAGTCAGCTTATTAGAAGAAAGGGTTAATGAGTGTAACTGTAACTATATAATCATTTAACCTAAGGGTGTGGAGCATTTCCAGGCAACATGCCTTTGTTAAGTTTCAGGTCATAAAAGTCAATGTTTTACATTGTAAATCTTCTGTGAGCTGGCTAGATCTAGGTAAGGCTGCAGAGGTATTCCAGGGCCAACACACATCTGCATAAACACCATAAATTCTGTAATGAAAGTTTAACATCAGGTGACCAGCTCTGGTTGGCTGCTGGGTCATCCTAACTTGCCCACATGTAAAGTCCAACCTATTGTCAGGGGTTTGGCCTAAACTCAGAAGAAAAACTGTGGAAAGAGAAATTGTTCTTCACTCTTTTTTGTGCTCTGGCTCGGTCACCGCAGAGTCCAGCTGCTCGTTACATCTAGTTATTATTCTTTCAATAAATGGTCAACTTTACTCAGTTGTTTTGAGTGTTTGTAAAAGCCAAGTATAGAGTAAAGAACAGGGCAGAGCCGGGAGGCTTTAAGGGCCTCGGCTCTAACACAACCTACCAAACAGCAACAGAAAAACACAGATTTTTAATGTGAAACTGCTTTATTCTGTGTTTTACTGGTTTTAATCACCCGTCCTTTTAGTTTAGAGAGGAGGAGACTTCTGTGGACAGTTCTGCTGCTTGTAAAAACCTCCTGAACAATGAACACTGTCAGGAAATTACATCTTGCCTGTTTAATGTCTTATAAATATGCCTTAGTTTCCACCAGCTCTCTGTGCTGTAGTGCTCATCTTTCTGAATACGACTGTTCTGCTCATTTGCAGAAAGGGCACAAATGTATGCATATACCCTAATTTAGATACGTGCAAATAGCACAGACGCATCAGGACACTCTTTGAGAATTACATATTTCTTTTTGTCTTATTTGTGCAGACTTGGCGGCCACAAACACTACGCAGTCCTTTAATGAATTCTCCTGTCAGTCTCTGGACTGCAGCTCTGATTGATTATGCTCAGACATGCAGCCATTTGTCAGCCGCTGCAGCAGTGTCACTCTTTCATGTGTTTTTAACAGTTTTTTGACAACAAGAAGTCTGTGGCACTGGGAAATAAGATATATGACTTTGACTTGCACCGACTGCAACATTCAAATACCGCGTAGAGGTTATCATTCGTATTCTTCTTGTTCGTTAAAATTGCATTTTGATGCTGAAAGTTTGAACAGACCTGCTTTACTTGCAGTGCAGTAGTTTTGCATTGTGCTGTTGCTGCTTTTAGTCGGTTAGTGAAGGATGCGGACGCTTGTTCAGCCTCTGCAAACAGTTTTTAGACACAGGTGAGGAGCGCGGCAAAGGTCTGAAAATAATGATCACCCTCTCAATATAGGCCACATTAGCATCACATTAACCTTTAGGAAGTGAGCGCTTGTGTGTGAGCCAAGGTTAGAGGAGAAAAGGGTCAAATTCTTTCCTCCGCTCTCCTCCCTCCATCTCTCTGGTTTTCTTTCTCTCGCTCTCTGTTTTTATTGAAGTGGATGATGTCCTCTCCCTCTTCATCTGTCTGTCTTCTGGCATTTATCTTTCTCCTGGCACAGAAAACACACAATCACTTTTTTTCCGTTTTGTTTCGATTCTCTGTCCTGTTTTCTTTTCTTTGCTGTGTATTTCCTCTAAAATTTCAAATTATCATTTTATATTTCTTGTGGTGAAATGATAAAAAAACATAGTATTTAATTTCTGAAGTGTGATTATCATGTTTGCTTATACATAATATAGCATTTCATCACACACCTGAGATTGGTTGTAGATCTATTCAGGGACATTTTGGTAAAGATTGGAGAAAATGTGGAGTATTTTCCTTTCAAATCTATGTATCTTTAAGAAACATTTGGTGTAAGATGAAAAGAAACTAAAAAACCAAGGATCCAAATCTGTGTTTGCTGCAGTCCCTTTTGCTCGATTCTCTCCAATATCTACAGAAAGTTTACACCTCACCTCTCCATCCAACCCATCATATATATATGTACATACATTCAGAAACACACTCACACAGTCAGCGGTGTCAGTGTGTCTCTAATAGTGTGATGAACTGTCCCTGTGTGTCTGACAGCTTCCTCGCTGTCAGTAAATACAGGATTTATGGAGTACAGTAACTGCCCAGAGGCTCTGCTCCATACTGTATATATTTCTATGTGTGTGTGTGGCTGTCTGTATTATAGGCCGCTATGGACTGACTGGATCACAAACCGCTACGGATGATTGGAAAGCTGGGAGAGTCTGACAGCTGAAACATTTAAAGGAACAGGCTGAAAAGTTTGGGAAGCACATTTTGTTCTCATAGAGTCAGATGAGATTTGTTCAGCAAAGAGTCATTTTATCAAAATAATCCATCCTACATATATGTGGATGCAGCTGAAACTTAAGACAAAGTCTAAAATTATTGCTTTGCCCTTTGGCTGTAACTAACTCAACTTACTTGTTTCTGCATCACTGTCAATCACTATTACTACATCAGCAAGATGGCAGTGAAGGACAGTCTGAAACTTAAATATGAGTCGTATTCTGCTGCCTGTACAAACGCCCTATATTGTCGTTTTTGAGTCCCTTAAAACCACCATTTAGTTTGCTCTTATGTCTGAGATTTGGATAATTTTGCCAAAATATGGCATCAAACCTTTTCCGGTCAGCTGGCGCGGCTACACAACATTTCAACTTTATTATTTAACACTCAGATACTTCATGTTTCGAGGCCACTCAACTTCAGGGTTCCAGACATGTAACTCGGTCCTTGTTTGGAATCTGTTTCCTTGCACTATCTTATGTAATGTCGATGCAATATTTCCAACACAGTGGAGCATTAATCATGCAGCGTTCTGGTGCTGGAAAAATGAACAGATCTTTGAATGAAATTCAGTATGCATCAGGCCTGCATGGGTGCTCAGTGGAGTGGTGTTTTATGGAAGAGATGGAGGGAGGATTAAGAGAGAAAAGGAGGGATGCAGTGCAGACTGAATGTCTTGTTTGGCAGGCTTGTGGATTTTACTTTGGTAAATGAAAGAGTATTTGAGATAATAGTCGTTTGTTTCTTTGTGGCTTAACAAACTGGTAACTCCATCCCAATATAATTATGTCTAAATCTTCAAATATAAACACACAGTTTGTCCCTGAGAACCTGAGGAACTTTAAAGTAACATAATGTTACAGACTCTGAAAAAGACATGGACTTTTTTTGGCATTTTCCTATTTAAACTGCATATATACTATATATACTGATTATCTCTCTTTATAATAAGATACAGTTGATGGTGTTTGTTTGTCTCTGGTGCAGGAGCGACGGCACATTCGATCACCTGCAAACACACAGAAAAGCTGCACAGCTCAACTGCAGTGAAGTCCAATTGGCCCAGTGTAATTTTTAAGCTCTATCCAAGTAGAATTTAAAGTAAGTGAGTGTGTGTATGTGTGTGCGTGTGTGTGCATGTGTGTGTGTCCATCTATCTCCCCTCCTCTCTCCTCCCTCCCAGTTTTAAGCCCAGTGCTGAGCCACTAATGGAGGACAAGCCTGTTAGAGCAACACGCCACGCTTTACTAGCAGCACACCAGGGACGCACACACACAGACATGCAGACAGACAGAAAAACACACACACATGCAGACATACAGAAACACACACAAACACACACTGAAAGACAGACACAAAAGCTCATGTATTCACGCTGAAGATAGCACACAGAAATGCACCAAAATCAGAGCACACACACACACACACACAGAAGAATACTTAGGAAAACAACGAGCATTCAGCTCCATTATGGACAACACACACACACACACACATACCAAGCACTAAACACACCCTCACACACATCCCAGTAGAGTACACCACCATAGCAACAGCCTGCAAACAGCTAATCTATTCAGTGATGCAGCAGTCGTTTCTCAGCGTGAGCAGAGCCTCCAATTATACCTTCATTTGTTTGTCAGTTGTTTTGAAGTCAACATGAAAACCAGAACGGCAGCTCTGCGGTTTAGGAGGGCATTAGACTTCAGAACCACTTCTCAGACATCACACTACATGGATTTATTCTTTGGAACACAGAAAAAAGAGCCCAGAGGGGTCGTTAGTATTGTTGAGTCTCAAATGTTGCACCAGGAATGTTAAAGGTACAGACTGTGTGATAGCCGTGATCCTGCAGCAGGATCCTGCATGATGCATCTGATCTGATGTGCTTTGCATTTATTTAACAGAGCCACAATGGAAAACTTCAGCTTCATCCATCTGCATCACTCTCATGTTTTAAAAATGTGGGAAAAAAGAAAAAAATGGTGGTTAAAATTCCACACCAATTAGTATTTTCTCTGTCATTTCATGTCAATTTCTAGTCAGTTGGTTTTGTGGGAGGGTGGGTCACAGTAGCAGCCACATTGGGACAATTTAGTCCTAAATTTCTGCCAATTTAACCAAAACTCTAAATTGGCCATCTGTGAATTCGTTCACTGGTTTTGGATTGTCGACCAAATTTCACTGCCTGTCTCTGACGACTCTGAACCTTGCAGGAATATTAAAAAATGCAGCGTCTGTATCTCTCTCCTAACTTAAATAATTTAACACACAGTACTGATTTTGTTTAAGACCTCTTTCTGGTTAGCCTGACAACTGGTTACAGTGTTACAATTTAATTTAGCAGATGCTTTAATGTAAAGCGATGTACATCTGAGAGTTAATTCAACACAAGCAAAGATCAAGTCAGAAGAAACACGTGCCATGAGTTACATTTAAGTCCAGTAGGACGTAGATGCTGTCAGGCAGTACAGCTACACAAGGACATAGTGGAAATAATGCACAGAATTATTTTCAAAATTCTTCTTTAATTCCCAATCTTCCATGTCAATACCACACATAATGACACATATAAGCAGCTTGCAGTATAGGAGTTTTTTTTTAAATAGCACACACGTCATTATACATACATAAAAGGTTCACGGTTGTAAAAAAGGCTGCAGTTTTTGCTGAATTTATGCCACAAAACCACTGAGCTAGGTTTAGGGTAAACCTTTCCTGGTTAGGTGTTATAAAAGACAGTTTAAACAGTAAATAAATGTACATAAATGCCAGAAGTGAATTAGTTACAAGGGCGACGTGAGCCACAGAAGTGACATTAAAAGTTGTTGGTACATGAACCTTGTTCTCCTGGGTGGAAGTCACCATTTAAACCTGCATCGATGTCCATCACTTCTACTATTTCAGCAAGATGGCTGCGGAGGACAGACTAAAACCTTAATATGAGTTGGATTTTGCTGCCTGTACAAACGCCCTTTATTGATCTTCATGAGGGGAGACCAGTTTGGGGTGAATGTGTTCTGGTCTTTAGTCTTTTCTTAAAGATCGTCTGGAGTTTGGTAGCTAGTTCTCACTACAGAGGAGAAGATTGGTTCATGATTCTGCCAGATCGGGTGCTACTTGATGTTTCTGCCGAGACAATCTGACTTGTGGATGTGTATAACTTGCTTTGTGTTCAAAGTGTAAAAAATAAAGGGACATGGAGAGACATAAAAAGAGAATTCAGCCAGTGCAAACCCCGGGATCCAGTGTCTGATCTGGGACGGCTCTGACCCGGCGCTGCCGCCGGCCCTCTCTGACCCTGACGACGGGTTTGTTTTGGCTGAATTCGAACAGCTAGCTGAAGGTTTGCTGCCAGAGCTTCTGTCCAAAGTATCCTCCTAACAGCAGGGGGCGAGGCAGAGGAGGGCTGGGCCAGCCAGCTAATTCATGTCTCATTTGCAGTTTGATTAACAGTAAATTAATCAGGGCCTCATATTGCTATTTTGAAAGCTAATGTTGCTATCGTACTTCAGGGGATCCACATGAGTTTGAACACAGCCAGAAAGGCAGAAATGTCAAGTTTCAGCCAAGTTTTACTGAACTCGCATCAAATTACTGACAAAAAAGCATCAAATTGCGCATGAAATATATTTTAGTTAACATGTTCTAATGTAAGTATCCAACTTAATATCCAGTTTAACTTGATCTACAGCCAGAGATGGATAGCTTGGTGATTTATGTGTTCTGTAAGAGACAAACGCTGGTTTTTGAGAAGAGAAATTTTTTCAGAAGCCAAAATTTAAATCTGCTCATGGACGATACTTGTATCACTCAGATGTAGGAAACGAGACAGTGAAAGGGATCAAAGGAGAGAAGCAAAAGGACGTGAGGAAGGAAGGGAGGAAGCAGAGTTTCAGAGACACAGCAGTGTGTTAACGGGAGCCAAGCATGGCAAATTGGACTGAATTTTCCGCCTGTGCGATTTCAATACACAAACGCAGGCGTACATAACCATGCTTAATAAGTGCCGGGTTAATGCATTGTATAATCTCCTCTAAATTAATATGTTAGACACAATTGCCTGGTAATTAATTCCTGTCACAGCATATCCAAATGAGAAGATTTATTCGGTTCTGTCAATCACAAAACCCTGGAGCCTGAGGCAGATTATTGCCCGGCGCCACGTGGCAGCGGAGAGATGATGATGCGGTTATGTGTGGCGGTATATCTCCGCTTTGTATAAACATCCATTTCCCGGACCTTTAAAGAGCCAGTGATGAGGGCCGGTCATCAAACAAAGGTCATTGTGATGACGGGATGAAGGGAGCGGCAGCAGCCTTTTTGTTTTACGGCTTCATAAAGAACATAATGTCTCAACGGGCTCTTCAACCGCCCGACATCCACCCTCCATTCACTTTCATGGCTTTTCCTTTCCCACACTTCCACTTCCCCCTCATTGTGTCTCAGGATTCCCTTCAGGTGGAACTGCAGCTGCGTTCCTACAGCATGAAGACCCACACCTTTTTATTCCTGTCATTAAAGTGTTGAATAACTTATGCCCTCCAGCAGCAGAAAGTTTTAACAAGCAAAGAATGACTGGGGGTGGATGGAGCTTAAAACCCTGATATGTGCAGTTCATTTTCTATCGGGACAAAAATATACACACCCTGCTTGTACTTAAAGTGTAGCAGTGTGAGCAGAAATCCACCTAATGCAAAAAATTTTGACAAATGCTAAAAGTGGTTCAGAGACTCATTATCTACTGATTGAAAGGGTTGCAGGAGATGGTGAATAGGATCAGGATGAACCATAAAAGGACACCTGATGGGTCCAAAATAGATTCTATTACCGCCAAAACATTTGGAAATTCACAAACAAGGACTTAAAGTTTCACATTTAAAGCCTGGTGGACTCTGTGTGATTCAGTGGTGAAGGAACAACATTGCTGCATTTTTCGTTTGGCTTCCTTTGCTTCCACACTGAGCTTTGTAAACAAATGTCCTTCATCTATTGGACAGAATATGTGAAGGACAGAGCCGACACTTTTTCAAAGCAAGTCAAGGACTTGTGTTAATGTGTTGAGTTTTTTTTCACTGCTATGCAGCATTGATCCGCTAAATAATATAAAGACTTTGTTGTTTGTATGTGTGTTCTGTAGCCTGGACTTCAGCATTAGATCCTTCTGTCCATGAGACATTTTTCAAGCCTGCTGCTACTGTGACTGCTACTGATTCTGACCCAGAATGCTCTGTGTTTTTTGACAGACCGGAGTTTGGTTCTTGTTTGATTGTTCACACCAGCAAAAAGCGAACGGACTATCCAACAAAATGCACGAGAGTTTTTATTTCAAGTGGACCAAACAGCATGAAAGCATCCTTAAGAACCAAAAATGTCTAAAACGAAATCAGAAAATCAGCTTGATTTGAATGTAGCTGTCACCAAAGATAACCATGTTGCAGAGTGTTTGCAGAAAACCATCAGAATTTACTGGCAAAACCTGAACACCACTAAGCAGCACTTAGAGGTGCTAAACCCGCTAATGAATCACTTCATAAATAACTTAATCAGGAGAAGATAAATGTCTCTCAAGCTGCAAATATTCCAGCCTTCAAATGTGAGGATTTGCTTTTTTTTCCTTTCACTTTTATATAATTGTTTATTCAAATTAGGTTTTGGACCTCAGGTTGCACCAATAAAAAAAATGAGTGTGGACGTTTGTCACAGTTTTTGGCGTTTTATAGACTAAAATACTAATTAATTCATTGAAAAGACACTAACTGGACCAATTGGTAATGAACACAATGGTTAGTTGCAGCCCTTTTTTATAGCTACTAAGCCAGAATTGAGAAACAGACAAACTGTTTCCTTCCTAATTGCTAGTAACTAGATACACACAAACACACACACACACACACACTGAGTACAAGTTTCTGT
>CAFUXE010000545.1:129953-145444 GCA_903364295.1 Serranus cabrilla | reverse complement strand
ACACACACACACACACACACACACTAGCACACAGAGCTCCATGGTGCTGACATCATATATAAACACCATCATCATGCAGAACATCATTTAACAGCTTGTGGTGTCTGTTTGCGTTCAGACTGATGTGTGGGTGATAAAATCAGGCTTGTTGTTCAGTGTTGCAGCCATTTAAACTAAACGATCGTCGCCAACAATAACCTCATTTAACTGAATGAGAAATGGGCGATGAGCGACAGTTCGCCAAATAACTGCTGGGTGAGCTAATGAGCTCTCTGCCAGCGTGGGGGGAAACAGGAAGTGAGAACTGCGACGCAGAAAACGAGGATTCATTTGTTTTTACTTATTGGGGGGTTTGAACACACGTCACTGACTCCGGGTCAGAAATTAAACTGATACTGTGGATATTCATGGTCATCAGAGGATAACCCTACTGCCATCATGTCCAATTATTCTCCTTCGGTCCGTGCTGATACTATTTTTATTCCACTTTAGACACTATTTCCTCAAAACACACTTCATAGTTTTGCCTCTACCATTTGTAAGTCTTTTGTTGAGACAATTATTGTGTTATTTTAGGTAAAGTTGCTGTTTTTTGCTGCAAGTCAGTGCGGCATTTCTGTGCCAGATTGCTAATAAATAGAATAAACCTAATTAATTCACAGTGTGGGGGAGATTTATCTTCTGAAACTTCAGTTATTTTGAAAATTGTATGAGAGAAAATGTACATTTACATGCATTTTAATGCCTATTTAAGGTAACTACCTATCAGTGACACTGTGACTACACATTAAAAGCATTTGGATTTTCCCTCTTCTATAGACTTAATTTATCTTATTTTACTAAAAAAGCCTTTGTATATTGTGATCTAACCCGATTTAAACTGCTATTGATACAAACCATGTAAACTATAACATGTAGTGGCAATTTATTATTCCTTTTTTAACCACACTGAGCGTACAGGAGAAGTATGCCAGACTTACAGCCTTTTTTACAGCTATGGAGAGTGTTCACTGTCCACTTTTGCTGAGAATTAATTGCAAAATAAACCATTATTTAAGTATCCATAGGCTGTAACTATCATAGTCTGAGGTCAGTGACATATCCACTGTCACAGGTCTTCTTTTCACCATGTGCAGTAACGTTAAGGTACAGAAATTTAGAAAAATCTAAAAATATGTACATAGACATAAGCCTAAATGCAGCTCTTACTGAAGTAGCTGAAGATCCAGTAAATCTACTGTTTCACGTTGCCTCATTTAAAACTTTTTAAAGCTTTTCCCCTGTTCGTGGAAAGAGCGGTGGCATAAATATCTCATGTACCTGAACCTGGCGTGAACAAAGTCAGCACCTCTGAGAGCAGCAGGGTGGTGCAGCCACAGAATTAGGGTTACGCTGTTCGGCTTTGGCCGTCTGACAGCATCTGACGAGCTTTCACCTCGTCCCCGTGTCGCCAACACAACATATAAAAATGTCCGTGAACTCGGTCACGCAATGCAGACCGCCCTGCAGGAGCATTCACAGGGGGGGCGGGACGGTAAAGGCCACGCTCAACACAGCTTGACTGACCTTAAACAGGCTTCTCACACACACACACACACACACAGAGTTATAGATGGGTTGTCATATTGTCACACGCTGTAGAAAATGCAGCAGTAATATCAGCATTTTCCGGATTCAAAGGATTCAAAGCGCTGCTACCTGCTGACAGCAGCTGATACTGAAGTAAAACTCACCTCACTCCACAAAGCACAAGTATAAAAGTAATCAAATGTGAATTTGCATACTTATCATGATTGGACCAGCTGCCATGCACACACCGCGGTATGTCTTTCATACACCTAAATAAAGCCAGAAGCCCCCTGTGGATTTGGACGGGAGATAAAACGTGTGAGTGTGAAGAGTGCGTGTCGGCGTGCACGTGCGCTCACATGCACGCTATCTCCTCTCTGGCTAGTTGGCAGAAACGCAGTCTCATATCTCAGCATTAACATAATGTTCTACTTCAGTGGGTTCAAAGGGTTCAGTGCAGTGTTGTTCAGCGAGGAAGCAGGAATAATCTCTGTAGGACATTAACTACGTCTTAATGTTTAGAGATTTGTTTATTCGTTGTATATGGTGTTTGCACTGTAATAATGATAATTTCTTTTGAAAATATCATGACCATAAACATACTGTTTATGTGCTTTAAAGGAAAGACTCGGGCGGCAGCAGCTTTATTGTCTGAGCTTTTACTTTTTATATCTAAAGAGGTTTCATAATGCACGTTTGCGAGTCGTTCAGTAATGCAGCTTTTATGAAGTCAGAATGCTAAACTCCAAATCTGCCGTCATTAGTGGAAGAATCAATCCTGGATTGTTGACAATTATGTCTCTGTGGTTTTAACTGCACAAACCCTGATTTTCCTTTTTAGATTTCTGCTGTAGTTCCACACTTTGCTGAATGTATATTGTATATGCTATATATTTAGTATGTGGAAGATTTAGGTGCACATATATGGCATGGGTTTGGGGTCCTCCCCCAAGTTACATTTACATTTTTAGATAAAAAATATGCAATTTCACATCATTTAAACCATTATAGCTAGAAAAGCTAAAGCAGGAAACACCCAAAAAGCAGAAACCAACTACAAATTTAAGACTCTGTAAAAGTAATTTAGTTAGTTTGATGCATTAATTCAGCTTAGGTTGGGCCCAACATGGCCTGGGTGCCATTCATCATGCCAACATGTGATCATCCATCACATAGAAATACTGCTCGATAAAATAAGCATCATTTTATACAGTTTTCCCAAAAAATTAGGAAATAATATAATAATATATTTCTCAGGTGGAGTGGTCACAAGTATCGATATGCAAATGAAGGTCTAAGGTTGTTTTTATAATTAAAAAATAATAATTCATGCACTGTAAAACCTTTCAGTGTAAATTTGCAGCAATTAACTGGCAGCAAGTTAAAATACTGTATTATTTACAGTTTTTTTTACTGTATTTTTGGAAATACTGTGTATTGCTAGAAATAAATTTGCACTATATTACCGTGTTCTTGTACATTTACAACACAATGCCAACTACACTGCTAGCTACACTGTAAACTTTTCGGTGTAAATGTACAGTAAATTACTCTAATGGCATTCTTTTAGTGCTTTATTTTATTTTATTGCAATATATAGTACGACATGTATGGCATCAATACAGCAGATTAGAGTTCATATTTTGCTGTAAATGTACATCTTTGGTTTACAGTGTTTGCATGTTTCTGTCTTTGTGTGAACACACAGTTTCACTGGTTCATCTACAGTTTTATGCATCTGTCCAGCTGTTTCTCCAAAGATTGACTTCTCTGACATTTAGAGACATTTAAACTACATGAAAACTGCAGAGCTGCCCTAACTACTACAAATAAAACATGACTGCTTTGCACCTCACCAATATTCAGCTTCAATTCCCAAAGCAATATTGTTGAACCTGTTAGCAGCAGCACAGATTGATCCGCACAAAGCAGAGCCAGAGGGCAGGTTTCAGACCGGGTCCCAGAGTGTCTCGGCCCTGACAGACAGGGGAGGGGACAAATGAGACAGTGTCAATATTGAAACAGGCTAATGGGCTAATGAATGTGGAGAGTTCTGCCTAATGTTCCCAACAGAGCTCCTAGCAAAACCATTAAAGCACTTTTATATGACTAGACAGGCACAATGCAGTAACTCGATTTATGGGGTACTTTCATGGTCAATTAGGAAGGGAGAGAGAGGAGAGCGGCCTGATAGGGGAGGTTAGCCCGTGGATGTGTGTGTGTGAGATATGAGCTTATTAGCTTTAGACAGTTACGCCTGTTTTTGTCAATATTGTCCTGAGATTCTTGCGATTGTGCCGTCGTGATCAGCGCGTTCACGGACTGAACGACGGCCCAATAAACACGCCGTCAATCAGAGATCATCACATTCGTCTTAGACGAGCTGGACATAAGTGACTCGCTGGACATTTTGAGTAAAGGACTAATATCGGTTCAAATAGTCACCTGGGAATCCTCCAGGCCTCCGTATGTCAGACTGAATAATAAAGTTTGACATTATTTTTATGAAAGCAGAAGCTCCCCGTGGAACCGTTTTATCACCTTCTTGATTAACTTTTTTTACAGCTGAATGCAGCTGTGGCCGAATGTCCTTTCGTCTTAAAAAATGTCCAGATGACTCTGCCCTTGAGGGTCTTATATCAGATGGCAAAGATCAGACCTGCAGAGATGAAGTTTGCCACTTCGATCTCAACGCAAGTGAAACAAAGGAATTCATTGTAGCTCTTAGAGGAAATATCTAATAAGAGTTCCTGTTGACAAGAAACTGGTGAGAAAATGTTCATGCTGTGTTTGGAAAGAATGTCGTAGTTTCTATTTCTTACCTCGTTCATAATGGAAGTTTTATAATCTGTGTTTCATTCGTTCGGTCAGTGTGAATCAAATCATCTGCACAGAGATCCTTCAGAGGACGGGATGTGGTCTTGGTCTACTTGAAAAGGAATTGCATTTGTTTATGATGGGAATCTTTTATATTTGCAAGTTTGAGTGAAATTGCTTTGAGCCAGATTTATGCTGCATACATGAGCAAAATCCAGCAGCTCGCTGTAAATTGAATCAAGGTCTTACCTGCACCAGCAATAAACCATCGTCTGTCCACTGATTTGGACCGTAACGCACAAACTGTAGGTTTAAAATGCTTCTAAAGCTTCGCGTAGTTTAGTACCGAGTCACTCACTGTAGTACTAATGTATGTGGTGCTGGTTGTTGTTGGCGTTTAACTTTAACGTGATACAGTTAAAATGGTTGGTTTGGGGTTTTACTTGACATTAGTGTTGTGGATGCATAACTGAAGTCAGGACAGTGTTCAGTCAGTGGATTTACTGGCTTTTTCAAGAAACAAAATACTGCCAAGTGAAGTTGTTTTGTGGAGGAATCGGTGATCTTTTAGTGTTCACATTTGTGGAGTAAAACTTGTAGTTTCATGACCCGCTAGCTTCTATTCTATGATCAGAACCGGACAAAACTCCACCATCAGTGCTCGGCAAGTAGGCTAATAGTTTAATAATAATAGCAATTTAATGCCCCGAACTATCCCTTTAATGCAAGGGAATGTATTAGTATGATTCCCTGCTGTCTGACTGCAAACAAAAGCGTGATCACTCTGATACATGTGCTTGCCGTCCCCACTCCTTCTCTTTTTAAGGAGAAGCAAGAACAATGCTTTGACACATACATATATACAGATAAATAGCACATTAGAAACAGTCTTGGCACATCAGATAAGTCATAACATTAACAGTAAATTAAGAAATCAAAGTGTATGTGTGTCCAATTCCCTGACTATCAGGGATTTCAACTAACCTAAACGACAGGAGCAGAATAGATTTACTGTTTACCGTTCTGCCCCATCTGGCCACGTGATGCCACGTTTCATCATCTAACACGTTTCTATATCATATCAGCGTTTCTGACTCTGGTTTCCATCACCTCAGAGGTCAGTGCAGTTGAACTCTACACGAAAGCTCAAATTGACTTTGTCTCTGCTGGCAAATCCACCAAGTGAAACGAATGAATTTCAGTCAGAAAAGTCTCTTTTGTACACTAATGCTGGTCTCACCGAGGCCTCGTGGCTCCGTCTCTCTGTAATTGGCGTGACTCCTGATCTAATAGACATTGTTTTGGATGGAAGAAGAATGAGAAGGAGGGTCAGACTGCAGCATGAATGGGCACTTTGTCCGTCAAAGAAAACATGTTTATTGACTGATAAGATGACCAGATGCTGCGCAGAACGCTCCAGCGAGTCCTTTGTACCTTCAGCTGTGACACCGGTGGATGAATTACAATGATGGATGTGTTTTGACATTTGGATCTGAAGTGTTTTGTGGTAATTTAAGGCTTTAGATGTAGTGTCTGATTTTGCTGTTGTTTAGCTGTATCACCAGTGGTAGAAAAAGTATTGAGATCTCTTACTAAGGGTAAAAGTACTCGTACAATACGGTGAAATTAGTAAAAGTAAAAATTTTGCATTCAAAATGTACTTAAGAGTAAAAGTACTCGTTATGCACTCATTATGGCCCATTATTATACATTTATTTAAGCAACATTTTAATATTATGAAGATATGGCTCATTTTAACTACTTAAAACTGTTGAGGTTTAATTTAAAAAAATGTCTTATCACTTTAAATTTGTCATGTTTTTTATGTTAAATCTCGACCTGAAAAGTAACTAAAGCTGGCAGCTAAATATAGTGGAGTAAAAAAATACAATATTTACCTCAAAATGTAGTGGAGTAGAAGTATAAAGTTACAAAAAAATTAAATATTCAAGTAAAGTACACATGCTGCAAAGTTGTACTCAAGTACAGCACTTGAGTAAATGTAATTAGTTACATTTTACCTCTGTGTATCACTAAAAGATGACCTTATGTGGTTTGCACATTCATCAAGTCAAGATCTTGAAGAACCACCACGCAGACAAATTTATCATTTCCAAATTAAAAATCACAAGATTTTAAATGTTTAATAAAACTTGTATTTTCAATGTTGGACGCTCATAATAACCAGAAACCGTGTTCGCTTCAGCTTCAGTCCAAAAAAGTCAAATATATCGTCACTTTCACACCTGACAAAGCATCAAAACAACCCCGAAAAGCATTAAATCTCGAGCAGAGCTGCACTAAAGATAGACCCGGAGAAGACGTCGTCCCTAAGTCATACACATGCTGCTCTGTGTTCACACACACAGAAACACTCGGGCTCTCTCTGTTGCATTACTGTAGCTCCCCTCAGAGAGAAGCTGCGGCAGCAGAGTCAGTGGAGGATATTTTTAGTTTGCAAAAAAACAAAAAAAAGTGAGGCAGGTAGTACAGAATCCCTCCTCTCTTCCTCTGACATCCAGAGGAAAAGGTTTGAATGGACTGGTTAGTTCAATGGGTGTGAATCTCATTATAGATCAGTCTTTAGGTAGCATGCAGCTAACTAGTGTTTTTACAGCTATAAGCAGCATTGTTTTGGTGCTGAAAGCTGCACAGAGATGCTTTATGTGTTTATTCTCTGCTCGAACAGCAGCACGGGCAATAATTCAACATATCCTGGAGTCATTTGATTTAATGTTCATAAGAAAAATGTTCCTTAATGCATCTTTAACTTACCAAACCCTGACGCAGTGGCATATTTGTTAAACCCCATTGAAAAAGCACCAAACAAGTCTCTTCTTACAGCACATTTCTGTGTTTTACTGTGACATAAATTATGAAAATTTTAAGTATTTACAATATCAAACTGCAAGTTGTTGTGACTGAAAATATGAGAATAACATTTCTGCTGCCAGTGTGTTAATGATGTGCGCCATCTGAAGGAAACGCTTCATTTATTTATGAGACAACAGTTCGAGTCAAGTGTTTAATTTTGTTGTTGTTTAAAGGCTGAGATTAAGCTGTGGGAGTTTGTGTTTATGTTTTTGGTGTTTCAGGAGATGTAAGTTATGGATGAGAGTTTTTGACAACAGGCCATTTTTAAATCAAGCTTTATAAAGCAGCATGTGAAGGCGACCAAACATGTTTTTCTAGATATTTAATGGAAGTTTGATCTGTCATTCCTTAATCGAGCTAATTATTCCTCCCCTTAGGATGTTATCATATTATGGGAAAACTACAGGCCTAATTTTGATGAAACTTGGTGGAAGGGTGTGTTGCATCATGGGCCGGGGAAGAACCCATTAAATATTGAGGCAGATCCAAATAATGGGGCACTTACACTGATTATTTTTCACTGTCATTGACATTGTGAGATAAGCCATTTGTGCTGCATCAATAATCAGATTACTGATCATATTTCATGACTCAAATCAATTTCCTTGGCTCTTCGTTATGAGGCGAATACTTAAAACAGCTGTTGTTTCAATGCTCTGAGCAGTAAAATACAACATGTTTTTACAAAGTGTTTCCACTTTAACCGACAACTTAAACTCATGAACATACAAAAGTCAGAAGAACGAGTTCCGAAACTAGAAAATGGGACAATCTGAGGAGCATCTAAACACAACTTTTTTTTATTATTTAACAGCCTGTGTTGACTGCTAATCCGCAGCATTAGGGGGATTAAAATGCAGTGGCTCAAACCTAAAGAACCATTTTCTCGTACTACTGTTAGAGTCGAGGCCCTTAAAGCCTCCCTGCTCTGTCAGAAAACTCAAAACAACTGAGTAAAGTTGACCATTTATTGAAGGAATAATAACCAGATGTAATGAGCAGCTAGACTCTGCAGTGACCATGCCAGAGCACAAAACAGAGTGAAGAACAATTTCTCTTTCCACAGTTTTTCTTTTGGGTTTAGGAAAAAACCCCAACAGTAGGTTGGACTTTGACCCAGCAGCCAACCAGAGCTGGTCACCTGATGTTAAACTTTCATTACAGAATTTATGGTGTTTGTGCAGATGTGTGTTGGTCCTGGAATAGCTTTGTGTCCTTATCTAGATCTAGCCAACTCACAGAAGATTTACAATGTAAAACATTGACTTTTATGACCTGAAACAAAGGACATGTTGCCTTAAAATGCTCCTCTCCCTTCAGTTAAATTATTATATCGTCACAGCTACACTCATTAACCCTCTCTTCTAATAAGATGACTTCCCCATCCTATCACTACATAGTTTTTTTTTTGCTGGACAAGCCTCGCTTATGACAGAGTCCCTTTTATTTTAAAGGTGTTGTTCATAAATTGTTATTTAGGATCCTTCAGGGAAAAAGATATTAACTGGCTTTTAGATGTGTTTCTTTATCGATAAATGAAAAACTGTAGCTGTCATTGCCTGTAGGTGGAGATATCATTGACTCCGTCTGTAAGTGTAGCATCCTGCTCTCACTACTTTACTTTACTTTGGATGAGTAGCTCCTCTGAGCAGATCCCCTTCCTGCACAATGTGAATGAGTGAATTTGTGAATTACGAGCCACTTCCACGAGGTTTATTTCATCCGCGTTGTTTATGTTTGTGTCTTTCTTTGTCCTCTGTCAGGAACTCTGTGAAGCTTTTATCAACCCACTTGGCAGAAGTGTCTCTTTACCTCTCACATTTACTCTTATTTAAGTTTCACAGTCAATGGTTTTCCTAAAGTCAAGCGTTTAACATCCAGGCTCTCAAACGGTGGTGTGAATGAAAGTGAACAAAAGCACTCTGAGTGAAAACCACTCGCTGCTTCGAGTGTCTCAGACACACTTTGGCTGATAATAAAAAAAAACTGTATTTACATGAGAAGAAAAGCATCGAGGAGATTTATTGAAACACTTTAATTTCCAATGAGATAAGACGGAGCTTTAATGATCCCTTTGGGGAAAAGGAATTACAGCAGCAGAATACTGAAGCGAGATACAGCAAAAAAAACAAAAGATCATAAATAGGAATGTAGTTAATGGAGGGATTAATTATCTCACATCAAGCTATTCCAACACGAGAGCATGTTTTCATCGATATCCTTCATTACTGCAGCGGCGTTAGTTTAATAACAGCAGCAGAGTGCAAAGGCTAAAGAAGAGGAAATATAAATAATATAACAACAACCAAGGAACCAAGCTGTATAGTACAAAGGCAAGGTGTTGTTTGAATTTTGTACTGAACATATCACAGATAATTTATTTTAAAAAAAAATATATATATATACACTGTAAATATCTGTATTTAAAAAAAGAAATATCGGGTGAATCTTTTTTATCCTGTGGTGTTTGGCAACTTTTACTGCCAAACTTTTACCTTTTTTTTTACGATTTCTTTTTTTTTTTTACATTTACTTTAAAATGTTACTGTAAGAAAACTGAAACAGAAAAAAGTATCCTAATTTTACATTCAGCAATGTGATGTTTTTTTGTATTATTACATGGAATTCACTATAATTTAAGATTGCCATTAAGTAATTAAAAAATACTGTAAAAAGAATCGATCACATCCCATTATATTAATTGAAAGATTTCAAATTCCATTTTATGGTACAAAAAAAAGAAGAAAAAAAAGTCATTTGCACTTAATGTTAAAAAAACTATAAAACCTCTGTAAAATAATACAGTAATTTTCTGACTTTTTTATCGTTATTTTCACAGCGTGCACACGTTTTATTTCTTAAGATAAAAACTACAGGAAACAGTAAAAGTTCAAGTGGATTAAAGAGGCTATAAAGCCTTTATAGAAAGACCCATTCATGTACAAGCGGACTTAAAGGTTAGACGTGTGTGTGTGTGTGTGTGTGTGTGTGGATGTCATGTGTGTACAGCGGGCCCATAATTTTTCCAGGCTGGACAAATGCCTGATGGTGGAGGACGGGCCGTCCGACAAGACAAATGACCTGCAGACACAGACACAGAGAGAGCGGCTTCATTAACAGAAAGCACAACAGACACAGGAACAGATGATTCTGCCACAGATTTCAATCCCTCCATCTCGGCCAATTAATGAAATAGCTGGGACACACACACACACAAACACACAGAGGGACAAAGAGACAGAGAATGGCCATAAGCCTGGTTAAGCAGTATTAAATTATTCCTCAAATTAAAAGGCCGTACCTGCCTCGTCCTTTTAGAGCTCTTTGTGTGTGTGTGTGGATGCATGTGTGTGCATGTGAGTGATTAAGCTGTTAATTAATTTTATGTCCTTGTATTTAATAACCGTGGACAGTGAAGATTGAGTGTGAGTGTGAGTGTGTGTGTATGTGTGTGTGGCTGGGGGTGTTAAAGCAGAGAGAGAGAGGATGTTGTAACAGTTTTGTGTGAGGAGGAGAGGAAGAGCAAAAGAAAATACTCACAAATGCATTTTTTCAAGCTTTTCTAAAATTATTTTCTGTGTGCAGCCGTTTCATAATTTAAAAGCTGTGCAAAACCTCAGTTTTACTCTTTATTAATGTTATATAAACAAATTGTTTTACAGAAGTTTTTTCTTTGTTTAACGCAAATCTTATTCCTAAAATTTGTGTGACGTATCTGATCATGAGTTCATAAAGCTAACTGGAAACAGTGTTGGAGGCGGGACCCTGTTCATTCCTATGAAAGATGCTGAGGAGAGCATAAAGAAGACTTCCATGCAACTTGACCGCTAACTTGAATGACAGTAAAATAATGTAATCATGCAGCTCTTCTAGACTTTCCAGATGTTATTGGACCAAAATAATAAAATTCCAATAGTGAAGCGAGTCATTTTGCAGGAGATGTTGCACTCAAAACAATAATCTGCTGAGTTACAGACGTCTCTTTCAATATGTAAGTCTATGAGAAAAAGTCTTTTTGTTGAACACTACATCACGTGACAGAGCTGGGAGTTACTATTCCACCGTTTGGCCACTGTGAAAGTCGGTTTAAACTCTGGCACGCTTCCCTGGATGTTTGTGTCTGATGCATAGAAAACACATATAAAGATCGAGGATATAAAAGCTCCTTAAAAGTGAAGTGAAAACATCTGAATCGCCCCCTGGTGGCCGGTCAGAAATCACACGCCCTCTATGTTAGCGGATGGAAAATGAGCCAAAAAAAGAGATTGTCTTTGTCATTTTAGCGAATGACACTGATGCATGTTCAAGTGTTCATTTTCCAGATAGATTTGGTTTAAATTAGTCATGTGATGCTATGAAACATTGGTTGTGATTGACAGCTTGATTGACTCATGATTGAGTCTGACGGGTGGGATCTTATGCTGAATATCGGTTTGATTATTTGATTTTTTTTAACTGGTTTTCATAAACTTTCCAAATGTTGATAAATATGATACATTTTTGCAGCATTGCAAATAATTTTATACAAATAAAGCAACAATATGCAGGAAATAAACTAAAATAAAACAGTAGATAACACATTAAGCTGAGTTCCATCATTTTAAATCAGGTCAGAGGCAAAAATACACATTAGATACGTTTGTTTTTAATTCATTGTGTTTTCATTTTCCTCATTTGTTTGTGTGCAGCCACAGTGTGCAATATAATTTACTAGCTGAAATGTAATTAATGTAAATTGAGGCCAATACTAATAATTATCAGGTGGATTTGATCGTTTATCTGTTATTAGTTCTGAACATATTGATTTTCTGATGGTTTCTGTAGCTAAAGTGATGAGCTGCGTCAGTAGTTTCACTGCGAAACGGGAGGATGAGATGAGAAGAGATGCAGAGAAAGAAAGAAGGAGGGAGAGAGAGAAAGGTGAGACAATGAAAGAGACAAAAGTGAACGCGGAGCAGAAAGAAGAAGAGGTGACCTTTGCTTTGTGAATGAGGAAGGAGGAAGTGAAATGTGTGCAATGAAGAGAAAAGAGAGGAGGGAGGAGGTGTTTATAGAGGTGAGGGGGAGGAGGAGGAGGAGGGAGGAGGAGCAGCGTGCTCAGAGGCATGAAAAGATGGAGAGAATAGAGAGAAGATGGAGAGAGAGCAGTTACACAGCAGGAGAGTCTGAGTGCTCTCCTCCATCAGAGACTGTTGATTAAAATTTCATTGGCTGAGGCTGGAGGTCGGAGGTGATGCTCAGTGTGTGTGTGTGTGTGTGTGTGTGTGTGTGTGTGTGTGAGCAGTAAAAGCTCAGAGCCTGCTCTCTTCCTGCACTCCGCTCCTCTCACTCTCATTGGCTAATTATCTTTCTTTGTCTCTTGAGCTCACTGCTTTCTAATTGGCTCTCAACTGTTATTTATTTCTTATTTTCAGATTAAAAGCTTTGATTTACTGGTTTCAGTCACCACCCACCAGTTACTGTTTTAATTAGCATGTGTACAATGAGCACTGGGAGTTGCATGTTAACAGAAATGTGAGTTTTGCAGATTTTGAAGCTGCTTTTGCTGAAAATACACGTTTTTCCAGACTTGTTTTCTCTCCGATTCAAAGTCTCGCCTCGTTCTTCCATCAGGTCTCGTCTCCATTAACCTCGTTTATTGAATCCTCCACCTGCTTTTCAAATCAGAGCTCACAGGACTCGGCTCTGTTTGTGGTGCTGCTTTCTCAATTAGGGCAGAATGAGAGGACACCTGAACACACAGCAGCCGGCTCAGTCACTTTGGCAGCATTGTGTCTGAGTCTGTATCTCTGCAGAGAGTATCAGGTAGATTGTGTCTGTTGGTTTGCGTGCATATTTAGGACTTCCTGTTAGTCGTTTCTGTGTGTTTGAAGGTGTCGTGAGGTTTGATCGGAGTTTCTTTTTTCAGGTTTGTTCGAGGAAAATGTGTTTAAGGAGCTTTGAAAACCCTTTAACCAGGAAAAACATATTGTGTTTCTGGAATTTATGATTAATGACCCTTTTCTTGTTCCTTGAATGGCACTGAAACGCAAAAAACATACAAAAATATCTTTATCTAATTATGAAAAAAGAAGAAGGAGATAGTCTTGAATGCATGTTTATTTTATAACTTGCTTCAATTTGCACTCGGAAAAGATGATCAGATTCAGTTTAGGGTCATTATGGTCAAATTAGATAGAAGTTTTTATTGTTCAAACCTTATGTTTATACTATTTGAGATCAAACAGTAGGTTCTGGACTAGTTTTGGCTGAATTTTGAGGATTGCATTGTTTTTTGCAACTGAGAATCTTGTCTTTTTGTACCCTAAAATACGTTTTTTACATAATTCACCTTCAGAGACGTACTGTAACTCCTGGATCGGGGCACAAAAAGAATGAGTTATAACAAATTAATTGAAAGGCACAAGAAGATATCATCTTTTTCATTACTGGCTCTTAAATATAATATGAAAAAAAGAGGTGTAATATGGTTCGTTTTGTTGACCCTGGTGGACAATTCAATATTTTCTGCAAAAAATACAGTATTTGATTAATCTTAGACTGAATTTCAGTGAAACCAGATCCGAGATGTTTCTTATTTCCATGTTTCTTCCCAGAGCCAATACAGCTGAAGGGGTTTTCTTTGAGCAGCCGTGATCGCTGTACACACCCATTACAGATAAAACCCTGACGCATTGAAGCAGAGTGGTTAGATACCGAGCTGTTTCCCTGCAGCTCCTTTAACTCTGCATCAGTCAGTAACTCCACTGATCAGCAGCTGCTTTTATTGAGTCACACACCTCCAGCCGGTGAAGGGAGCCGATCATTGACGAGATGAGCTGCTGCAGTTTGTCTGCAAAGCAGGTTTTCACTCCATCCAAGGACAAAACTGCAGCTCAGAGTGATTTATTCCTGATTTGCACCTTTTTTTACCAGGCTGAAGGAAGAAGATTGTATCAGTATCTTCAGGTTCCTTTGCAACTTCGATGTTTCCTGCTACTGAATTGTGGAAATGGAAGGAAAATGATAAAATATTGTACAAGACCTGCATAAGAAACTGTGATGTTTTTAGCTGCTGCACTATTTTCTTATTTGGGATATAAAATGTCAGATTATTCAGTGAAAGTATCATGACCACATCAGAGGTTTGCCTGGTGGTGGCAGCAGCAGCAGCAGTGGCAGTGTTGCAGGTCGAGATGGTCGCCATCCAGCAGAAAGAGTTTGGCTGGTTACGGCCGCTGGCTCGCTGCAGTGGAGGCATGAGGAAGCTGGTGTCTCCAACATGGCAGCTGTCCACGAGCAAGCTGAGGTCCAGGCTGTGTGAGAGGAGAGTCTGAATGCAGAGCGACTCCACCGAATGCATTAGGATTTCCCCTTTTCATTTACATCTGTGGACAATGATAGTTTAGTGTTTCAGCATGGCAGCTCCTGTGCACAGAGACAGATACATTGAGAAATGATTTCTCAGTTTGGTGGGACAGAACTTGACCAGGTTGCTCTGACCTCTGACCTCAAGAGATTCAACACCTGCTGGCTGAGAGCCAGACGTTATCAGCCAGCATCAGAGCTGAACCGTGGGAGTAAATCCCAGCTGGTGGAATCCGTTGGTTTCCTCATTAATTCGACGTCCTGTTATCCCGAAAATAAGAGATCACTGATCTGAAAACACACACTCTCCCTGCAGTTTTTTGTAATATATTAGTGATCACTTCAACCCAAACCATGATCTTTTTCTAACCCCAACCATGAAGTCGTTGTGCCTAAACCATTCCTTCACCACACTATTGTCACTCCATTAAAACATGATTATTTTTTAAGTTAATCTAATTACACCAAGGGAAAAAGACAACAGAGGTGCAACCTTTTGTTCTACTTGTGCTGTAGATGACAATTAGCTTATGGCTAAGTGCAGCTAAGACGCTGTGCATTGTCTCTGCCAAATAAACAAATAGATAAATCGGTTATGGCAGTGCTTCATTATTGGTTATTAGACACTGATAATGTTTGTTTGGTTTTTATGCCCCCATTAGCAATGATTCTTTCTTTTTCTCAGAGTTATTCTTCTTCCTATTCTCTCGTTTCAGTAAGCCAGCAGTTATAAATGTGTAAACTGCATCGTTTAGACAGAGCGGTCGTCTTTTGTTTACACGATAACAGGCCTTTGGACTTATGGGCTTCTGGTCCAATGGGACATTTTTGGGATTAGTGGGGTTTGACAATAATGGGCCGTCGGACCGATGTGCAGTCCCAGA
>CAFUXE010000545.1:112023-127769 GCA_903364295.1 Serranus cabrilla | reverse complement strand
CTGCAGAGTCTAAAACCTGCTGTTGGTGTTTCTCACGTTGTTCAGTCAGTCATTGATGTGAAGCCGGCGCCCATTACAGGAAGTGTCACTTTACAGAATCATGTAAATGGTTTAATTTCACCGTTGTCCTAATGGAAATGTTGGTAATAGTCACATAACTGTGTGTGCATGCAAACACAGACGGAGCATCTCCTGCTGAAGCCACTCCAGTCTGTTTGCTGAGCTCCGTCCTCCATGATCTTTTGTCTGTCAAAAGCTCTTAGCGCTTCCATCCAGAGCCCTCTGCTCTCTGCATTCATTATTAATGGACCTCAGCAGGCGGAGAACACACACACACACACACACTCGCACGTCACCGGTAGCTATTTTAGACGAGATATTAAATCAAACACTCAAAATATAAAGGGGAAAGAAGCGTTCAGTGGGGGAGCAGAGGAGGCAAGAAGACAAGATGGATCCATTGTTTTTATCTGCAGCTGTATGAAACTGTAGCTGCTCACATGAATTTATCACAGACAGATCGCTGCTTTTACAGGTAAGCAAGATGTAGAATCACTACGTGGACATTCAGAGCTTTCAAATACAGTTTAAAGTCCAACTGCAGCTGAATGCCACTTCAGTCTCCACACTGCGTTCACGTTTGACCTTCTCTGACTTTGACCTGCAATGAATAATTAAATCAGGCAACACTGAAAGCTGTGAGATGAATTATTCTGTGAATTGACGACATTATCATGCAACTGCAGGAGCATTTAGTCTCTAACTGAGCCGTCATAGACAACAACAGTCTTTATCAGTGATTGATTTCTTGCACAGATCAAATAATAGAAGCTGGAGCCTTTAGTCGTTGTGAACAGTTGGTGCCACATGTGTTTCTTTATGGAAATTAACATTTGAAAAAAGAAAAGAAAAGCCACGAGTGCCCACTAACATCTGGCTTTTGTTTTTCGTGAAAAAGGTTAAAATCTGCATTTAAATATGTCTGCAGAACTTTATTCACTCCAGCTCCGATCAGCAGTGATGTGATGAAGACACTCGTGGGCTTTAGTCGTCATCACACCTCAGATACCAGTTTCATCCGTCCAAACAGCTGTTTAACATCCACTTAGTTAGTTTGAAAAACAGGCTTAAAAGTAGCTGAAAAGAAGTAAACACCTTTACATTTTACTGGCCTTCATGCTGCTTTCTACAGTTCACCAGCGGCAGAAATGGTATTAAGATTATTTGCAAAAGTACTAAAATCATTCTGCAGAATTACTCCACTACAAGTCAAAGTCCTGCATTCAAGACTTACTGAAGTAAAAGTACAAAAATATCAGCATCAAAATGTACTTAAAGTATCAAAAGTAAAAGTACTCGTTATGCAGAATGAACCCACTCAGATTATATTTCAAATATTGGATTGTTTTTATTGATGCATTCATGTAAGCAATTTTAATTTTCTTAAGGTAGGGCTTATTTTAGTTACTTAATACACTGTTGTGAGTTTTAATAAAATAAAAAAAATATTAGATCATGTTCAACCTGAAAAGGAACTAAAGCTGTCGGCTAAATGTAGCGGAGGAGAAGTATAAAGTTACTTAAAATGGAAATAATCAAGTAAAGTACAAATATCTCTAAATTCACTTGAGTAAATCTACTTAGTTACATTTCACCGCTGTAGTTTTCTGGAGCACTTAGGATGTGAAACAGAAAGCTGTACTGATTATCATTTGCTAATTTTGAGAAAAAAATGTTTTCCTCAATGCAGAAACTTGAATCATTTACAATATTACAGATTTTAAATCTGTGTGTTTTTCCCATGAGCCTCAGCGGCCGTGGACAATCTCTCATGTTTCTGAACACTTCAAACAAACACACAGTCACATGAACTCACACAGAGTGGAGTTTAAAACAGCCAAGTGGGAGAAAACATTCACAGCAGCCTCTTGGTTCTGATTGTGAGCAGGTGAAATTGTTCATTTCTGGCTCCAACGTTGTTAAAACTGCAGAAGTGTCAACAAACTGGTGGCTGAACGGCTGCAAAACCACCAACACTGACAGTTACGTCAAGATGAAATTTAGTATTAACACTTTATTGCAAAACTGGCAGCAAATGCCAAAGTTTTGCTGCTTTTCTCTGTTTTATATGATATTAAACGGAATATTTTTGGATCTTAGACTGACATAACAAGACATTTTCACTGTTTTCTGACATTTTATAGACCGAACTATTAATGGATAATGAAAATAATGTCAGTTGCAGCCCGACAGTTGATTTAAACTTGATGCTCATTGGGGCTGAATGTTCACTTGTCTTGTCCAGCTGCAGGCCCAACAAAACCTCTCCTGACATAAAGCATGGGAGGATTCAAACCGTGAATGCAGCATTAGTTATTTATTCACTCTTTATTTATTCTACCTCTAACTTCAGCCCTCCGTTAGCTGCCAGCAGCTGACTGTGAAGCCCTGTGATTGGATGCTTCATACTGCAGTGGGTCTCTGGTTGACTGTTGTGTTCACTGACTTGCACCTTTGACTTTTTCTCAGCGAGGCAGATTTTCTTCAGCTCAGTGTCTCATTGTTTGTACTGATGATTCAAGAAGAGTTTTGTGTTGAAAAGCTCCGACAGTCAGTCAGAAAAAACCTTTTCTGTGGGAATGAGTGTTACTGGCTGCCCGTGTGTGTGTGTGTGTTTCGATGTGACCTTTCTCCATATGGTGTGGGACTGAGCAAGGGGACAGGAGGTGAGCCCTACACATGCTATCAGTCTGAGCTGTTAGCCAGCTGACACACACACACACACGCTGCAGGCCACACATGTCATTGTTACCTGATATTCATGGTGTGTAGGAGAAACAGACGCAGGAGAAGGTCATACGTGTGTTGTTAGAGGCGGTGCGTTCACTGCCAGCCGTGGGTTTGAGTGCCGCTCGCTTCCTCTTCCACAGCCTCGGGCTCTCTCTACCCTCTGTCCTCCCCGCCCACCTCCCACAATCCTCAGCATCAGTCCAGCCCCCGCCAGGAGACACACAGACCTTTCTATTTTTGATTTCTAGTCCGAGCGAAAACAATGCTACAGTGAAAGCACTAATGGAGGCTGTATTTATCAAAGAGCTAATATCCATGATAAATAATACGGAATAAAAGGAGAAATATTTTTTGAATCCTTCAGGATAAAAGTGCAATCTCCGGTCACATTAATGAACCTTAAATTCAGGGCAAAACCTGCATAAATTACACATCAAAGACCTCCTCCTGATGACCTTTACATCCCGAATTTGTAGCTGTGTCAGACAGATGGCCAACTCACCAGATGTGCATCAGTAGTCCACTTTAAAGGAATATTTCAAATCTTTTCGTTAGTGTAGTTTTGGTGAAGAGGTGGACAAGGCCGAGGCAACTTTCCTCCAAGGCTCTCTGGAGTTGTGTGTTGTGTGTGTCATCGAGCCAAAGCATTGTTGTTTAAATTCAAGGTTGATTTACCAGCTTTTTCTTAGTTATCAGCTGTATCCAATGACTTTTGGCTCCTGAAAAAGCTTGTAAGTGAACCTTCAATTTAGATTATTGCACCACATGCAGTATTTGTTCTTAAGGGTGCAACTAAATATGTCTTTCAGTACCCATACTATCATATCATAATAAAATAGATGTAGTGTGTCAGACAGGTGCGTACCTGAACCCAAGTGTATTATTTTGTAAAGCAGAAATAATTTAGAGGAAACAGGAAACAGTTTCTCATTCTCTGTATGGCAGATATTGTGTTTCTCTAGTAATGAAAAGTACAGAATGAGGATGTGGAGACATATTTTATGATTCATTATATCCTGATATGATACTTTGAAGGCAAAACAATTGTATTTCCACTTAATATCAGGTTAGAAAAATACAGCCTGATTAAAGGGACTACATGTATAAACCTCGTCTGATTCTGGTCCTCTATCCAAATACAGACACAGAGGCTGAATGGATGCTGATACGAATACAGATAATGACATCTCCGTGCATCTTTCATGTTAAATGCAGTATGCAAAAAATACCAGCATGCTTTTTGATCTTCTGTCCCACTGCTGAAGTCCATTTTACTGTATGCAAACTGCATGCAACAGTAGTACTTTGTAAGGGCAGCTGCAGTATGCAGTACTAGTTAGTTATTTACATGCAGTTTAATAAACTTCATAACAGTGACACCTATCAACCAACACAAATACAAGAATTTACAAGAACTTAATGATAATTAAGTGGGGATTTACTATTTGCTATTTGCTATTTTTCACAATAAGGTGCATAATTGGAATTATAACTTTGTTTCTTTCGGAGCCTGTGTGTTTGGTTGGGACTGTAGTGCCTCTCAGACTTGATTCGGAGTATAATAAATAATATCATGAGTGATCAGTGAGCAGCGTCCTCGTCACTCTGCTTTCCAAACGAAGCAGCTCTGTCGTCTTGAAATGAAGCACTTGGCTGTTTAAGTCCCACTCCAGATAACCTGATCTCTGTTTGATAATCTCCAGTATTGGTTTCTAGATGCATTAGCAGCGACTAATCTAATTGAGACGGAGATATAAAAGCCTCCTTTATTGGCTTGACTAGATATTGTGTTACACAGAGCAATCACTCAGAGGAAAAGCAATGCTAACAAATCATAGCAGCGATCTGGACAAAAGGCGTTTCCTCACAGCACTCGTATCAGCTTTGCAGAACACATTGTTACTTGGCGTCATCTTTGCTTCTTTACACGTATTCTTCTCATTTTCAAGTTTCCTTATGAAGCAGCGTAACCCTCCCAAAGAGATATCTTTGATTTATATTCATATGCAAATGAGCATCCTTAGGAGGAAAAAAAGAGGGAAGAAGAAAGCGAGAGAAAGATGGAGAGGGAAGTTCAGCTTATCGCCACTCAACAGATGTTTGGACTAAATGTGTTGGTTTGTCTGTCTCGTCGCTGAGGCTGAGCGGAGCAAAGCTCCGGCGCTGGCCGGCCTGAATGGAGCAAGTCAACCAGCTGCTGCTAAGAAAAAGAAGAGAAAACATTTCTATAGTGGCTGTAATTTGCTCCGATGGCAGAGGTGGAAAGAGCCAGAGGATCAGGATGAGAACCCTCAGCTGCCAACGGCCTTTGGCCACACAGAGGAAATTAATTCAATTCAGAGTAGATACAGTGAAGGCAGTATGCTGCAGGGCGCCGCTCGAGCCAGGTAGCTCGCAAGGAAAGTGCTGAGTGGACAGTTACAGAGCTGTGGACTGGCCTGCTGTCTTCTCTCTCTCTCTCTTTCTCTTTCCTGACAAGAAGAAACATCATTATAGGGTTTAAGGCTTTGAAATCATTACTTCCCATTACTTTTACACTCTTTTTTTAGGGAATTCATCATGAACTGAGATCTGATTTTAAACACAGAACTTAATTATAAAAGTATGTTTCATTTCAATTCTGATGTTGTTTTGTCATTCGTTGATATTCTCGAAATCTTTAAAAGTGTGTTCACACCATATGCAAGACAAATTTTTCTTGCAGTGCAATAATATACAAAGTTAATGCAAAGAGTCATTCACACCGGTTGAAGCAAATCATGACATGAATTACATCAATTTTTATTTAAACTTAAGCTAGAAAATCGTGTGATTCGGTGTCACAACAAGCTCTCAGCACTGACATTCTCGTGCATATCGCAGACCTGATTGAACTCCATTCAGAAAACAAGCATTTTAAAGTTATTTGCTTGTCGTCCTGCAGACAGAACTGCAAAGGCCTGAATTCAGACTTTTTACACATCTGCATCATGATGCAGTTAATTCTGCATACTTTTTATCCTTTTATTGCAATAAATCACAGCAAAATCTGTACCTGTACTGGTGTCAGTAGTCATTCAGACGCAGGTCCTGGAGAAAGAAAAGGAATTCATGAAGCCGTGTGCTGCTCTGGATGATATTATTATTACTGACATAACACTGTTTGGTTTTCCGATGCATCAGGGACTTCCATAACCGCGGTGGTTATTTTGGCGATGGTTGGCGACAAAAAGAAACGGTGGCGTTATTTACACCGGCTCGTCTCGCATGAGTAACAGAGAATAATAAAAGCAAATGTGAAAAATTTGCTTAGCGCTTGGTGTGAAAATCACTGCCCACAATGTATAATCATCTGCTCCTCTGTTTTAAAGCATATTTTGCGAGTTATAATGCATCTGAACTGAGTATATTTATGGCATTCAGGCATTTTGTTGTTTCTACGCTGCAACAGGAGCAGCAGGACATGTTGGTCAGTCTAACTGAATATCTTCCCTCAGTGTTGAATGCCAGGATGCAGGATCTGGTTCCTCACTTGTTGAACCACCTACATAGTTTTGTTGACAGATTTGACCACACAGCTGGACTTTAAGCTCCCGTTTTAGAATAAAAAGTCACTGAAGGGAACCTTAAGCTGCTGGATCCAGTTTGATTAAAGGCATTTCAAGGTCAGAGCAGTGACTTTAATGAGGTTTGGAGAAAATGTTAGTGCATAAAATCGCCTTTATCATGAGAACACACAGGCACATCCACAAAGATTAAAACATTTGAGCAGATTTTGGTGGCTTTTTGTATTTAATTCAACCCTTCTCCACTTGTCATGTTCTGGCTTATCCTTGAACCCAACTACATCTGTTTGACACATTATTTTGCATATGTTTTAACAGTTTTATTCTGTAAACAATTACCAACACTGCTGCTCTGAAATCTGATGTTCTACCATCTGGTTTGCATCTGTTTGCTTTGTAAAACCATCTAAACTATAAGAGGCACTCCTTGTCCCTCTTTAGTAGCATCAAATAAAGCTTGTTTTTAGTGTACATTTTATATCGAGCAGCTGTGACAACTTTACTTTTATCTCTTTAGATTACGATCAGCCATAACAGCTACATGTGTCTTATTTTCCCCCGTGGAACGAGGCGGACAGGATTTCGATGAAAACCGGTGTTGCAGGTGTGAGAGATCAAAGCAGGAGCACGATCGACTAAAGACCTCAGAAGTGCAGTTGGAAAGGGGGCAGGAATTACAGGAAACATAACAGTTTTGGAAGTTTATCCTTTAGGAGAGAAAAGTCGGGTGGTGACCTGAAGGTTTCTGGCTCAAATCTCTCCAGATGCCCTTGGTGATGGCACTAAAGTCCCAGCAGATTAAAAACTCTGGTGATGCTGGTCTGCAGCCAGAATCTGGAGCCGTTACCTCTCTTGAATATAGAATTACTCGCTTATTTCTCCTTGTTTCTTTCTCCTTATCTCCTCTTTTCCCTCCATCATCTCTCTCCCGACTTCGCCTATCTTGCGATATATAACTTCCACGGCTGGTTGGTTTGGGTGAGCAGAGGGAAACAGGCAAGGCTTCCACAGTTCAGGGCTCCGGAGAGCTCGGCCAGGCAGCAGCAATCAATCACAGACTAAATCCCTCCTCTCTCAGGACTGCCATGTGCCAGGTGACATGGTCAGCAGCTGCAGAGAAATATAAAGCCCGCAGTGGGTATTTGAATTTAAATAGACTGGTAAACAGGAGCTCCGAACAGGCTGCAGCCAGAACAAAACCCTGAAAGAGACGGAACAATTGCATTGGTCATTTGTTTGAACAGTTAAACAGATCTATGTTTACGTTTCCCTGACAGTCGACCTCGTGCACATCGTGGATGGTTGTTCATAGGAGACGTGTGACTTTGACAGATTGTCCAACAAACAGTCAGATTATGTGTCTTTGAACCATGCCGTGTGGTCTTTCTTTGCATTTAAAGGCTCCCTGTACAGTTTCTGACCTCTAGTAGAGACAATGGAGCCTTTTTTTTCATGAATGGGTCCACATGACCAGAGGGGGTTTGCACTGGCACTTCTGGCCACAAAGAGTCAAACCATGCCGAGTTGATTTATGTTTCCATTATCAGTTTATATGAGCAGAGTTCGGCCAATTTTTGCCCGAGATAGATTATCTCTGGAGTCGGGCCAAAGCGCGTCTGACCCGCCTCCAGGCGGGTTCTGGAGACGTGTCGCAGTCTGTGGCGACCCTGTGACAACCACCGTCTGAGCCTCAAAGAGGTGTCTGTTGTGACACTCGTACAAGAGACCAAAGAAGCACGTTTTAAACTCTTTAGTTTAGTATACCTTACAGGAGAATGTTGATTCCTGTATAATTGATTTAACTTCAGTGAGTCAGTGTTTACTGAAGTATGAATGACTCTGGCAACTAAGTATCATTTAAAAATACACGATATCTGTATCCTTAAAGCACCAATAGAGCTATTTTAGTTTTTCAACTCTATAAAATATAGAGTTAATGCTGTTCTACTGTGCTTGACTTCACCACGCCAACAAGGGTGGAGTGTAACTAAGAACATTTACAAAATGTTGAGGTTCTTGTACTTTATTTGAGTATTTCCATGTTATGTAACTTCAACATTTTGAGGCAAATATTGTACTTTTTATTCCACTCCATCTAGCTGACAGCGTTAGTTACTTTACAGGTCGAGATTTAACATAAAAACATGATCATTTAAAGTACTAGTACTTTTTTTGTACCTTTGCTTAAGTACTTTTTTGAATGCAGGACTTTGACTTGTAGTGGAGTAATCTCAAAGTGTGGTATTAGTACTTTTACTTAAGTAAGGTATCTGAACACTTTCCATCACTGCATGCCACAGACTGTGTGGGTTGTAGTTGCTGCAGTAGTCGGCCATTCACATGTTGCTTAAATCAAATAATGCAAAACCACAGAAGTAGTCTAGATCTATTTTCTAGATCTGTGCAAGAACAAAGATTGAATGCAGGTGTAGTTTGCATGGAGAAGTTTCGATACTGGTACTGGGACACCTAGACCCAGTGCAGACAGCCAGCTGAACTGTTGATTAAAGCCATTTAAACCTTGCAGTGGTTCAACATGGATGGTTTCTTAATGTCTGTCTGTTGTGTTTCCTCTTCCTGCAGACGTGTCTAGAGCTGGAGCGGTACCTACAGACGGAGCCCAAGCGGCTCTCGGAGCTCTTCGATGAGGAGCTGGACTGTCTCTTAACGCCGACCTTCATGCAGGGCGGTGACAGTGACGAGGACCTGATGGACCCCCTGCTCCCCAGCCTCCCTGACCAGCCCAGCCCGCCTCCACTACTGGTGACTCTCCCCAAGCTGCAGGCCAAAATCCTCCAGGTGCCCAACCCCAGCAAGACCCCAGCCGAGGCAGGGACCGAAACCCTCACACCAAAGGACCAAGTCCTGGCAGGAGTCAGCGCCGCGCAGCTCAGCGCCGCCGTTACATCCCTAACACCGCCATCGTCCCCAGAGCTCGGCCGCCACCTCATCAAACCCACACAAACACTGACGGCGACAGCAGACGGTACGCTAACGCTCAAATTTGTGGCGAAGAAGGTGGGCTTAGGGGCGGCCAAACTGGTGGCAGCGCGAGCGCTACCGTCGCCGCCGGGCCGGGGAGGAGCCCTCAGCGACAGCGAGCAGGGAGGAGGAGGGAGTCTGGGAGGAGACGTACCAGAGAACAAAAAGAGAGTCCACCGGTGCCAGTTTAATGGCTGCAGGAAGGTTTACACCAAGAGCTCCCATCTGAAGGCGCATCAGAGGACTCACACAGGTAAGAGCTTCAGTACTTTATATGAATGATGTCAGCGATGTAGGACAACATCTATTACTGATGATCATGAGGTGACAGGGCCGATTTTTAACTTTAACTTCAGGTTACTCACATAGATATTGGGTCAACACTGCAGGAGTCATAGTCTTTTGTATGCATTGGACCGTTTCTACTCACTCGTTTTAACACATTTTACAAATCCAAGTTAATTTAATGTTTGTGACCTGTGCAGAACACCTGCAGGACTTTCAAATGTATATGCAAATTGCAAGCAACAGTCACTGACACTGCCAATGTTTTAGATCTATGTGCTCATCTAAAATATTGAGAAAAAACTCAAAGAACTCAGTTGTTTAAAAGTAATGACATTTACCATTCATGAGTGAAAAACTCATAAAAGGTCTGAGGAGAAAATGAAAAACTATGAAGAAATTGGTGAATCACATGTACAAGAAAAATCTGTTGGTATGAGTTCCTGCAGGACGCTCAATGAACCCAACAGAAACAACTGAATCAGGTTTATGAGCACTGAAAAGATACAGACTGACTGATGATCAGCTTGGACATTACAACATCACGTCAGATATTACAGCAGGAGTTTGACGGTCAAAACACTGAACATTCTCGGTTGTCAGACTGAACCCAGTGACCTCAGTCCAACGTGCTGAAGCGCAGAAACAAATCTGGCTGGAGTTCAGCTCTGACAGAGCGTCGGCTGGGACGACACCAAGTGTCTGATTATGTTTTTTATGAGCCTTGGCAACAAGTATTGAAAATGATGACCTTATTTGAGTACATACAACGTTCCCAGCTCCTTCCTGTGCCCTAAAATAAGGCGACTATATATAGAAGTGACTGCGACTGCTGCACTTATAACACACTTAAAGTTTAACTGATAGTCAGCATTTTTACCTCACAGAAAATGTTCCATTTCAAACCCAATATGTCAGAGTTCAGAAACAACACAATGAAAAATGTTTCAGAGTCGTATTACTGTTGCCAACACTGTGGTTACACATGGTGTATAACTTCAATAATGTGCTTCAAACTGGAGCTTTGAGTGACGCTGAACCCACCACATGTACAGAGTGTGGGATCTTTGGGCTTTTGATGAAATCTGCAATGAAACGATCAGATATCCGAGTGTTTTTGAAGAGATTATGACCTCTCCTCGTCTTCTTCTGCTTCTCGGGTGATTCTCCAGATTTATTAATTTCCTCATGAGCTCAGGGCCGAGAGGCTCTGCCTCAGTAATTGCCTGATGATTGATAGACTGGTAGTAAATGACATTGGTAATTCAGCCGTGTCCAACTGGGTCAGACATGCAGCTTTCTCTGCTAACTACAGCTGCCCTCTCACTGACCCTCAGCCAGAACACACACCGGGCGGATGAGTCCAGGGGCAGTTTGCTGTGAGCTCTCAGAAGTGTTAGCATGTGGAGACGAGCGACACACACGGAGACGACTCTGACTGATGCAGAACTCAATGAGGTTTTCTACTTGAATTTAAACAGCATTAACTTAGCCTGAAGTTCATGTGATAAGGAACAGCCTGTTGCGTTTTTCTGAACAACTTATCGCCCAAAACACATGTAAACAAAACCTTTAAGCAGTGGAAGGAACTGGAGGGAAATGTGCTCTGACTTTTCACCAGTAAATCAACCAAACAGAGTTGAGTCCACAGGAAGAACTATCAAAAAAACGACCATAGGGCTGCTTTAGTAACTCTGTAATTGTATCTTGTAATGGTGAAAAACAGATCCATGAGTTTTAAGACAAATTGGACATGAAGACACTTTGTTTTCAGTGTTTTTAAATACTATTAGAAAGGATTTTGCAACTTACAAAGACAGTCACTGTCATCAGTGAGGAGGATCAGCAGCTAAACAGTAGAAATATTTAATTTCTTTTTACAGAATAATCAATGTTCTGACACATTTTTAGTGTCTTTTTGTGATATATTAAGTGACTTTGCAGAACCTCACAGCAACATTATTTCTTAAAAGCGTCAAATTTGCGACAAATTTAACGACTTCCTCATATCATCAGGGACAAAGCAAGAAATTTGTACTCCAATTCTCTATTATTTTACAGTGGATGCTGTTCAGAGTGATTTTCACAGTTCATGGCTCCTCTGTAAAAAGTTTGGATCTTTCGTCTCCTCTTGTGCAGTCAGCAGGCAGGCAGGGTGATGATATTAACAGCAGTGGGAGCTGGAATTTATTTGCAGTGAGTTTCTGTGATTATGTTGACTCTCTTACTGGGAAACTTTCTCTTGATTGGATTTTTTTCTTGGCACATGAAAGTAAAGGCGCCATCAAATTCGTTTTGTTGAGAATTTTTGTTGTGACATTACATATCAAAAACCACCACAGTTTAAATAGGCAATCATTGATCAAATATTTTTTGATCATACTGAAAATCATAGTGTTGGGATTTCAAAAAACCTGGAATACCATAATCGCGCCCAAGCCGAATGCAGGATAATATCACATATTCAAATGTCGACTTTTAGCAACTTTTGTAGCTAGTTCATTACTTTTATTGGGAAAGAGTTTGAAATGCCCAATAACGAAGTGAGAGCCTCTGCATTGTCTCAATGAAATCACTGAACAGGCTGTTTTTTTAGGCAGCACTGTTGTCTGACAGAGTTATTTTGTGTCACATTCAGTGCTGTGAAAATCCCCCAAAACCACAAAGAGGTATTGGAGGTTGTTTTTTATGTACAAGTGTCCCTCAGAGCCACATCGCTGCTTTTAAAATGACAGGAGCTACTGTACCACAGATTTGTACATTCTTATAACTCCTTTCATCTGTCTTCATGTCAAAATGCTTTTTGGATTGAACATCTTATAGCCGGAGTAACCGAGGCTGAATCCATCACTTATCTGCAGCATGAGGCCTGTGCAGACTCGCACCACCTGCAGCGACCATTATTCAACTTTAGCTGTAACCGCAGCGTCATTTACAGTATCTGGAGTGGTTCAGGGCCTCCAGTTGTCATCATCCAGTGTTAGCACTTTCCTTGGTGTTCATCAGGATTACAGTACATAGCCTGCAGACCTTCTACTGTATTAATACTGGCAACCTTGGCATCATTAATCCAGCGTGTTACAGGCTTATATGATCCTGGCGACCATCACATGGCTTTAAGTATAGCATTACATTAGAGGGCAGCACCTAGCGTAGCCCGGGGACCCCACAGCTGTAGCTTTATTATAGCTAATCCAGAGGGGAGCTAGCTTTCTGCTAGCATGGCCGCTAGCTGCAGTATCTTTAATCTTCTGGTGCTGCTACAGTCGAGTCATGCTAACCAACGATGAGCTTTTAAAGCCAGAATCATTCACTGAGAAAAAAAGACACCCTGGAGACACTGCAGCTACTCCAGCGTGTGTGTATGTGTGTGTGTGTGTGGTATAAATGTGGGGGCGGTGTATTCCCTCCCGATGTGTTCACTACAAGCGCAGCACTGTGGTTTAATTAGCTTAATCCTCTTTTTGGGTTATTATGACCATAAATCATTGAACATACATGTAGGGAGGGATTAACGTAGCAGAGACTACAGGGAGGAGCAACTGCAGAAAGCCTGCGCAGCATCAATACACTTACTGTCACATAGTGCACACCAGAGGCCATTAGAAACATCATTATAGTGAGCTCTGTCAGGAGTTTACTGTACGTGTGCAGCAATCCCACATAATGTTGGTAATAACATTCCTCTGTTCACATCCAGAGCTGCAGCCATGACGGGAAGTTTGTTTTCTTGCAGGAAAATGATGGAAAGCTGCAGCATTAATAAATGTACAAATTAATTCAGTAAATCTCTAAAGTGCCCAATCAGAGTCGGAGCCAGGGTTTTCTGATTTTATCTCTAAAGACACTACATGGCTAATAATGATTCCCTCCTTGTTATTCAAGCTGCAGTCCAAAACAATATACTTAACAACATACTTGGCAGCCGACGTGGCAGAAAAGATGAGCAGCTTTGGAAAGAGTATTTTGGAAGAGTGTTTGTCTCAACTGTACTTAATGAAACAGGCAGCATGCAGGCACAGTTTCTTTTTTAACAACTGCAAATTGTACCTGATACAATATTTGGATGTGCATACAGTACAGCACAAATATACTTTGCTGCTGTCAGATCGTGATGTGCTTCCATTAGAGGAATAAAACAGAGACATGTTTAGAATAGCAAAGCATCAAGACTGCAGACAGGAGGGAAATTGCAAAGCCGAGTTTCATCAGTGGAGAAGAAATACACGTTCCAACAACAAGCTGTCTGGCTGTGTGAGAGCTGAGTGGCAGATAAAACAGAGTATAAGTGCATGAGTATTATGGTACAATAACAATGCAGGGTTAATGGGTCAATAAAATCTAAATGTTATCATAAAAGTTCTCATTATGGGTAAAAAAAAAAAAGTTTCCTTCTTTTTGTTATAGCCATTTATCTAAAATGTTTTATTACAAAATGAAAAACAGAATCTTTAAAATAAACAATAAAGCAGCTTTGTGATAAGTGGATCTACATAAAACTCCAACAAACACTAAAAAAGTTAATGTCCTTATAAATATAAAGATCAAATGTCTCAACTTGATTGGAGTTATATTCTCCAAACTCAGTTCGTCTAAATTTAAAACCATTAACTGATTTTGTCGTCAACACGCTGGAGCAGCAGTTTGAACCTCGGACTCGTCTTACACAGTGTTCGGTGACATTTAAAAGCGTTCTGACATTTAATGTCTGCAAAGACAAATTTACTCCTTTTTGGAAGTCAAGAGAGATTTATAGAGTGAGCCATTTATTTTATTATACCATTAAATATTGCTGCGTCCCCACCAAACAGCCGTTCCTGATCATTAACGGCTCTCAGACTACATATCAAGTGTAACTGACGTTTTTATACAGTTTGATTTTAACCTCCGCCAAAGAGGTTATGTTTTCTGTTCAGGTTGTTTGCCTGACTGGCTGCACGATTACAGAAAAACTACTTTCACAATTTTGATGAAACTTGGTAAAAGAGTGCAGCATGTTGCGTGAAAGAACTCATGAAAATTTGGAGCCGATCCAAATCACGAAGCACAAACACAAACTGTTTTTTCACCTTTTTTAACATTGCAGAATTGTGACTTTCAAGGAATAATCGGAATATTAGCTCCCAAACATATTTCATCTGATTTGTTCTGGAAACAGCTAGTGATTTGTTGTTTAAATGCTCCAATACACCACATCTTCTTTTCCATCTCAGTTCGATTAACTTCAGATTTATCGTATAGCTCAATATCACAAATCACTTTTGCCTTACAGGACTTTTACATTTTATAAGTATTCAACACCGTCTGACTTTCAATTTGTAGCAGCAACTGTAACAATTTACAACTTCAATCTGAGGCCAGAAGAACGACTTCTCTGACCGTTTTTATAAATAATTCTATTATTCCAGGCAGCCATTGATTTCCATTCATTTGTATAAGGTATGAAAATCAAATAAAACTTAAATGATACTAATATCAGGTGCCAATTCAAATGTCTGCACTGCATAACCTTGCAAGGATAATGCAGTTTAAACAACAATTAATGCAGTTTATATGTGCACTTTATATATTTATGAAACTGAAGCAAGTTTCAAGAACAGGCTAGTAAAATAAAAAGATTCAATCAACAGTATTAGGTTAATACAGGCAAAATATGAGGGAGAAAAGTGAAAATACGGTAAATGTAAAAGTAATTTTTTACTCTCATCCTATAATACTTTGTAACCACAGTAACTCTGCTATCAGTATTGATATTCTACCGTTTTTTTCAGGTATGTTAATAATTTATAAATGCACTGAAACCAACACTGAGCTGTGGCTTAGTAGCTTATTTGCACATATAAGCTTTACTTCACATGCAGTCGGCCTGACTGTACTGTGTTAAAGTGCATTTAAATTATACACGGTACAGAGATTTAATTAGTAAAGTATATTGAAAAGCATTCAGGAAATGGTCGAGCTGTCCTTTATATTACTTTATATAACATAATAAATACACAAATCAATAAGATGGGAATCAGACATGATCCCTGTGTTTCACACACGGTTTGCAGAAAGCAGCTGTGATGTGAAGGATAATTATGTGAGAAGAAGAAGAAGAGAAAACACTCCAGCTTGAGTCTGACTTTCCGAGACCTCCACCTC
>CAFUXE010000545.1:83318-96883 GCA_903364295.1 Serranus cabrilla | reverse complement strand
ACGCACACTCTTCCTGGAATTATATGTTCTGCTCCCAGATCTTTTTTCACAGTAGGAATTTAGCAACTGTTGTTTAGTAGAAGAGTATCTTAGCTCTCGGCTGGAGGTAACAAACGATTCCAAATCCTTTGAAGTGAGAAATCAGCTTGTTCTCAGTTCCAACAATCACCCACATATCCCTCGCTACAGTTTGTGCCTCTCATTTAATCAGCGTTTTTACTTCAGAGACTCTGGATGCATTGTTAGTTACAATCGAGGATAGAAACCATTGTTTTCAAGACAGTTGCAGCAGGTGTTTTCTGCACAGCATGCAATAATCTTTAAAGACCTTTTCTGTCCTGCCTCTCACTCAACGTTCCTGTGTTCAAGACGACTCCCAGAAGCTGTCAAATCAGCTAAAACAGGCATTTAACCGGGACATTCGGGATCACAAGCTCCTCAAACGTATTAATAACTGATATCACCGTAACGTATAATTTGTTGTTGGAGGATTGAGTCTTATGATAACACCAGATTTTATGTTGGTGATATTTTAGATTTTGCACAGAATTCAGTTAGACAGAATCGTCACAGTAGCCGTGTTTCCATTCACTTGTTTTAATGCACATTTTGAAGTATCACGTCAGAAAAGCTGCTAAGTTTTGTAAAAAAAAAAATAAATCCCCAATTGTGCAAAAAAATGTTTTTACGCTCGCCTGAGGTGGTTTTTGACGGCCAGAACAAGATATAAAATTTACAAGAAAATGCCTTTATCAGATAAATTCTGACATTGCAAAAATTGAAGTCAGCTGTCTTCACCTTCCTGGATAAAATATTAACATGTCTTTGTCTCATGACAGCGTGAAAGAACAACTAAAACTTGCACAATTGGTTCCTGTTCTCGTAGATGGACGAAGCCACTTGTTTCCATTAGCAACCTCTACAGTGTCGTCTGTCACGCCAACCTTTGACCAAACTACGCTGTAGCCCAGTTTGTCGCTTTAAACCACTTGATCCAAACGTTTAAAAGCTTCATTGGCTTTTGGTTTTAGCAAAATTTAAAAAGTTTGCTTAAAAGTCGCTTCACAATTGAATGGAAACACGGACAGTGAGAGGAACCCACTTGCTGTGGCATCTAATTGGCATAATAGATAATTAAATAAATGCATTTTAATGCTAAAGCCTGTGGGATGGTTTGCTGGCTTTTTTAAATAAAACTTAACTGGACAGCTTGTGAAACGTTCTATGTTCCCAGGATCCTGTTTTCTCACTCATTAACTCTCTATATATTTTCGGGTCAAATTCAACCTGTTTCAAGTTAAATTACTTTTTATCCCGTTAACCTCGACCCCTAACCCATGCCATATTGAGCCAGCACAGAGCTTCAGGTTCCTGTTATGTGCTATATCGAGCTGGGGAATTCAGGAGAGCCCCCTGGGGAGCACATATGTAGAACTTTGGACCCTGGGAATCTTGTTCCCTCGGTCATGTCGCAATTATGTGCCGTATAAATCTGGGGCCTTGGGAACATAGAAATGTCCCCCATAATGCAGTGCGTACAGGAATGTCCCCTTATTGTGACGGAGAGCTGAGAGGTTAATGGGCATCAAAAACTGTCCAAGATGTCTTTTATTTGAGACCTGAATGTATTCACTTGAGCTGAAATGTTAAAAAAAAAAAGAAACATGAGAGGTGAAAACTGTGGCGAGCACACATCCACAACGCCTGCTTCCTTCGCTTAACGGTTGCAGGAAAAAAAAACAAAAAAAAAACTCGCCAACATCAAACACTGACACCGCTGCTTCTTCTACCCACCACCACCTTTATGCCCCATAGCTCATGCAAACAGTCTTGATACTCGCTGCTGCTGCTGCCTGGTGCAGCTGGGTGAGGGTGCAGGGTTACTGGAGCTGGCGGGGGGATTTCACATCCCAGCATGCCCAGTCATCGTGCCAGTCGGCCTTGCCAGCCTTCATTAGCTGAAACAGTGAAAACATTCCCCTTCGAGGGGGTTTATGGTGCAGCTTCGAACAATCGATACCAAAAACCTCCAGCGTGGAACTGCCCTTCAGCCACGGGGCAGAGCGCCGCGGTCAGGAGAGATCAGCGGGAGACCGCCTCCATATGAGGCCTCTGTATCCAGCGGCAGCTTTCTCTACTAACTTTCTGCTAAATACAACGTAAAGCAAACCCACGTTTGAGATGTATCCAGTGTTTCACTTTTGATTTCATTGCATTGTTCGGTTTCTGTTACAAAAGCTATATTGATGGTTGTTTTCTTCAGTTTGGATGATGCAAAGTCATGCCAAAATGTCGAGACATGCAATGGGATGTGGAAGGAGCCCTCCTATACAGGAAGTACAATCATAGAGGGACGGGGATCGTAGCACTTTTGTGAGGCTTTTGATGGCATGAATGTGTATATGTGTGTATGTGTGAGTGTGTGTGTCCCCATTAGGCATTACTGTGAGGGAAGCAGTGATTCAGCAAAGTGGTTGATAACAGATTTTTAACTGCTGAACATGTGTGGGAGAAATGTTGGGTGTTACATTTGCTGTTTGAAAATGCTTTTTAATCCAAGCAAAGGCTGACAATGTATTTAATAAGGTTTTTTTTTCAGACCCTTCATCCGTTCACACTTTCATTCATTCATACATTCAAACATGCATATAAGTCATGGAGCTTGATGACTTCAGTCAAAGACATGCAAACGTGCACTTTGTGTTAACTAAAAAATTACTCCTTAGTTTCATTGACACTTATGGCTCATTATTTTCTGCATTTCTTCCCAAAAAAAATCAAAAAATTGATTAGTATTTGTTCCGATTATTGAAAAACTGGTGAAAAAACTATAATATCTGGGTGTTAATCTGATCTTAAAATTACCATTTGCAACATAAACACTCTAGTTTACTATTTTCTGAGCTGCTAATACGACAAGAGGACCTGCTTCAGAGAAAACCGAAGGGATCAATCAGGATCATAAAGCAGTAGAAAAACATTTTCATTCATAGTTATCACATTATTAACAGAAATATGCATATGAATGCAGCATCTTTACACAGAGGGACAGGATTTTGAAGCATTCTTGTTTACCTATTTTAGTCCAATCACATTTCAGCAGGTAAACGGTCTGTATGGAGAGCAAAAGAGGCATTGAGCATTTTGAACCCATCATTTGTATGACGATATTTTAGCTTTTTAACAACTTTTTCCAATGGTTTCTGCATCCGTATAAAGTGTTTATTGAAATTAGCCAAAATGATGTCTTTACCTAAAACTCCTACAAAAGAATCAATGAAGCTGTTAATCAGACTGTAAACAATGAGCTGCAAATGGAAGGAGACATCTTGGCCCAGATATCTGCCGGCTATACAAACACGCCAGAAATATTGAAACCACAGGCAAAACACGATTGATCCGACACTGTGCATGGTGACTTAAAACTGAAAGTCACCATCAAGGTTTTAAATTGTTCTCCTTCTTGAGATATTTTTAGGTAAAAAGTCAATAAACAATGAAAATAATGAGCCTTAAGTTTGCTCTAAAAGGAATTTGTCAGTTTCAGCACATTTTTTTTTGCCAATTTTGCCCCAAACTTAGTAGAAACACCAAGTTCTTCAAGAGTTTGTAAACTTTAAAAAGGTTCGGTTGTTGTGCTGGCAAGCATGCAACAAATACTACTCATCATTCTCCTCTTTAGTTTGAATCACTCTTGACATGCTGCAGATCTCAAAGTCACTTCAGATTCACGTTTGGTTTCTATCGTGCTGAAGCAGGTTTCTGTCACAGTGCTGCTCCGGGTCTCCTGTCGTCTCTCAGGCTCCTCCAGGCCAGCTAGCAGCCGTCCCACAGCTCTGATTAGCATTAGCACTCCCGGGTCCTCTTCTCTTGTTGCAGTTCGGCTAATGAGATAGCTCTGGGTCACAGGGAAACTGAGTGGTCTGGAGTATAAAAAAAAACAACAGGGACCTTGAGCCGGGCCGTTTCCAGCGCTCCGTACCCGGTGGACAGACTTGATGTGGAACAAACAGAAGATCCCGTTAGCGTCGAGAAATGCCAGGAGATAGTGAGATATTTGTCAAAGAGACTAAACTGTGATGATGAAAAAAAAAGGATTAAAAAAAATCATCACCCACATGAATATCCGAATCATTAAATCAGCCCTTGCATTTTATCTCATGGATTAAAGATAAAATAAATTACCATTTATCTGCAAAGCCCCCACAGATATTTAATCCACTCTGTGTCCCCCGACCCTCCCTCCTCCTCCACAGTTAAAGTGCCATTCTTGTCTCCCTCCATCCCTCCATCCTCACCCCATCTCTCCCTCTCTGTCCACAGCAGTTGTCCATGCACTATCAGCTGCAGGAATGCTGAATGCACATTTTACACATTTTGCCCAAAGATTTGCATATTTGCAAGTTAACTGCTGTGAATGTAGTAGATGTAGAGGAAAGAGCCGAGAGGCAGAGACGCAGAAAAAGGAGCGTGGAAGGAGAGGGATTGTTTTTCTTACATGATCGTCCCATTAAATCTTAATTACCGGTATGCTCCGACTCTTCATGCTCCATAACATTCTCAGTCTCTTGTCTACTGTCAGCCGGAGCCGAATTCATCGTTCACAAATGTAAAATAATGTTCTCATGGTCTTATAGTCAGGAGTGGAGGAGCTTTAGTTTGTGAGCTTCTTCGCCCACTGCAAATAGTAAAGTCGAGTCTCATTTTTTCAACAGTCACAGGTTGGCTGGAGTCTTTGGAAATGTTAAACTGTTGACTATGGAAACCAATACAACACCAACTTTTAACAGGTTTACCATTTCCTTACATCACATGGTTAAAGTTCAGTGGAAACTCTGTTTGAAGTCTTACCCTCTGGGATTTTTAGGCGCTTTCACACTGTCAGGTTCGTCCAAATGTTGGAATGGTTTGCCTTTTTTCCCGAAATCAGGTGCAACCAAATCCACCTGAATAAAGGCATCTGAAATGAAAGCAAGACGAACTGTAGTACGGTTCAACATCTCACTCTGAAATCGTTAAATGCCAATGCTTGTTCGTGTCCCTCAGCATCAGATATGGACGCTCTAGGACGCAATGTCAAATTAAACTTCCTAAATTAGGTGTAGGCACCAAAACTAATTGGTTAAAGTCAAGAAAAAAGAGCAGCAACTACTTCCCGACTCATCTGTTGGACACAGTTACGTAGATGACGTAGAACACGATGTAGAAACTGATCTATCTACATACTGAAATAAATTTTCAGGTTCAATTAAAATTACACCATTGACTTACAGTCTCCTGGGTCAAAGTCCAGGTTTTGTTCGACCCACCGCCCCTTCAAACTACTCTAAACACAACTTCCGGATCTTTATCTTCTGTTAGTTGCTCTGGGAGTTTGATATTATCGTGGTTGGGTTTACCTTGTAAGTCTCAGGTGTGCCAAAAGATTCCTAGTGCATCCATATCTGATGAAGAGGGACATTGGAAGTGGAGATTGTTGCAAGTTTTGTTTGGAAAAAGCAGTTTGTACCCATAGGGAAACGATTTTGGACATCATGATAAACTGCTATTCTTACAGAATTCAGACTCGAACCAACAAACTCAGTGTGAAAACAGCCTTTAGACGTCTTCTGTTACCGCAGCCAGTTGTTGGGACACAGTCCTTTGAGGGACCAGGCTTCAGTTTCCACAGTTTTCTACCATATCACCCTGAAGAAGGATTGTCACTTCTGGCAGCTTTGTAAATAGCGTGAGATCTTACAGTACACACAGACCGCTCTGTGTGAAATGAACTACGTACGTGGCGACGGCACCGTCTCAGACATTTCAGCGTTTCTATAGATCTGCTTTAGTTCACGCAAACATTGCACTACATGATCATACTTAGCTATCGCACTCTCCATGTGCACGCACTGCTAGCTTAGTCTGTTGGAGCACTCTGTCAGATATCCACTTAACATTTGTTACACGTCCAGGATGCACTTTTCCACCAAGAACCACTCGCAATAGATCAGAGTGACATATCGACTCGAACCTCCAGCAAAATGCCTTTTTCATCACCGTTATTCTGGGGGAGAAAGTTGAACTCGAACATTCAGTCATGCTGTGACTTGGTTGAACTTTCTTGGTATCAGTGGCATCCCGGAGTGACTCTGTCTGTCTGTAACTACTGTGTTTGTCCATGCTTGATGTGTCAGTATATAAGAGATTCACAGATCTTTACCCCTCTCCTTGTGTCTTTATATTTCACCTCACCCAAACCAAACCCTCTCTGTCAGAACCACAAGCAGTCAGAGCCCTCTGGGGCCCAAACATGCTCATAGTCTTCAGATATCCAGCTGTACTGGGAAGAACTTCGAGCAGTTCTTTGGTGAGACTGCAATAACTTTTCTCCACCTTACCAGCTAAATGTCCGGTCAGTTGGTACAGTTTCGGTTCAGTTGATCCGTCCTTGTAGGTGCTTGACTATCTGTCAGTTTATCTGCTCAGTTACACTCTCATGCTGATGCATTCTTGTCGGGTCTTGACAACTACTTTTTGGTAGTTTTGGGAATCTCCTTTTCCCAGTTGTTTGGAAACCTCCAAGTGTGTGAAAAGGATTGGTATCAGACATGTTTTCTTTGTCTCCGGTACATAGCTCAGTAAAGAATTGTATCACAGGAAATTGGCAAACTCAGTGTCAGAATTTGGCACTACTTTTTTTAACTTGTTTTAATTCCTTTACAGACACAGGAAGGAATGCTTAAACTCTCAAAGAATCAAAGATCTGCTGCCTTTTTTCAATTTGTGCAATCCTCAACAAGTCTGGAACATATTTAGATTTGTGTTGCTGACTTTCCATTGGTGTGCTCTTCTAAAAAAATGTTCAGGGGTGAAATAAGAACAAACGAAAAGGGCGTTCAGGGAGCACAGACCTCCGCCAAGGCCAAACACCTTGTTTTGATTTGTATCTGCTCAAAATTTTGATGGGTTTTTCCTTGGCCTTCGCTTCACCCCTCCACCAAGATTCATGAAAATCGGACCATGAGTCTCTCCGTCATCTGGCTTAAAGACGAACAAACTATTTATTGAAAGCTTCGATTTTATGTCCGCATAAGCACCTGCACCTTTATACAGCTTTAGAGAGATTGCTTTTTAATTTCACTAAAACTTACTTATGGCATAAACAATAACTTCCCAACAACAGTTGTGACTCATGATGGTATAAAAGAAAGAATTCCTCATACTGTTGATCAACAGTGTATCATTAGTGATTGACTGTGTCAGGTTCTTCAAAATGTCCTTACTTTCATTCTTTTGCTGATCGTTCCTGTTGATTACAACAACATGTTGCTGCTCCTGAGTTTTTCCGAAATCTAGGACATGGTGGAGAAGACGCAAGATTCATTTAAATGTTCCCTCAGGTTCAAGTGCCAAACAAAAGTGGTGAAACTTGAGGTTTTACAAATGTGCATGTTGCTCATTTTGCTTGCGCAAGTGGATGTTATTAAATTATTAAATGCAATCTCCAAAATCTCTACAATGCATCTGGTGAGCGACATATTGTTGTAGCCAACAGGAACGACAGTCAGAATAAGATCCACATTAAAAAAAGTCACGATAAAAATCTTTTGGAGACACAGAAATGATTTTGGTGCCAATCCTTGCAGCACGTCTTGTAGGAAAAAAAAGTGACGAATCCAGAGTTGTCACTGAGTGAAAGCTGCACCTTCATATCATCACAGTGAACTCGAACTTCAGCTGTTAAGGGATCACAACTCTGTATTTCCTGGGATGAGTCGACATGTAAAGAAAAGAGAAGACAGCAGGTGTGTTTCCACCATCACAGCGTCCTGCAGGGGCTCTGTTACTCTGATACCTTTCATTTCAACCTTTGATCCATAAACCTTCACTCCACACCCGCCTTCCTCTCCTCTGTTGACTTTTTTTATTTTTTATTTTGAGTTCTCTTGTTTTACTTACAATTTTTTGCTGTACAAAGTGTTTAAAATATTATTTGTATTATATGATGTTAGTATGGTAATGTTCTTTATTAAGGAAGAAGAAAATTTATTTTTGTTACTGGTCTGTTTCATAATTCTTTTCTAAATTGGTATTGTAAGATATCTATGCAAGAACTGTTAAGTGGAGCATTTTTATTTAAGAATGTAATATGTGTAATAAATGGTAGAATCTGCTCACGGCTCTCTTGTATTTTGTTCTTTCGGAGTTTATTTACAACCTTTTCTGAATCCTTAACATGCTTAAAAACTGCAAACTGGTTGCTTTTTGGTCAAATTTACCATCTTGAAGGAAAAATATGGTGCCAGGAATTTTTTTAAATCCCTCTGCATGGAAATATTTAATTATCTCTCAATGTGCTTCACCTGGGGACGTACCTGAATGTGACACAGGATCCTTGCTGCTGAACAGTAAAGTGAGCTAACTTTAGCTTTCTTTGGCTCAGTAACAAAAGTGTATTTTTTGCAGATTTGTATTTTCTTTAATAACGTAATCATTATTACTCCATCCACAGTCCTCATTGATACAGGAGACCCATGCATTCCTGCAAAATATCAACACCCAAGTTACCTTAATCATGGGTTGGTTGTGGCGCCCCCTGTGGACAAAAGTGGTAGTATTTCCACCTCGAGTCGCAAGGATGCAACTTATTTTTAACACAATTTGTCTCTTTTTAACTCATCTGTTTGCAGGATCTGTACTGATAAGGTAATGTGTCTATTTATTGCCAAATTAAACAAGATACATTTTATTTTAGCCTTCGACGTAGATTCATATATTGATGTGAGACCATCTGACAATGTATTTTATAAGTACAATCAACATGTTACATACCTGTCCAGGAGAAAGAGGGAAAAGTTTTGAATCCTTTCCATCAACTGATTTCTGTGCACATTTTAAAGATTTGCATGAGAAAAGCTTGATGGTTTTTTGTCTTTTTAGAAAAAGTTATTGCAGGGGGATGGAAACACTTTTTCTGAATAAGTTCTGACTTAGTGAACATTTAACTCACATCACTGATCAGCTGTTTCTGCTCTGACATGAAAGAACAATTATACGTTGAATCCAATTTAAATTTGGGGGACAAAGTTGTCCAATTATTAGCTTCTTTTAGTTGTTGTTTTTTCTCTCTTGTGCAATCTCTTCTTCCACTGTTTACTGTCAGATTAGCCTACAGCGACACATTACACTGCCACCTTCTGACCAAAGTTTGTTTATGCAGCTTTGTTTATTCGCTCTGAACCCGTTGATGAAAATGTCCTTAATTCGCATTTTCCTTAATTTGACATTTCAAAATTTGGCTTCAAAATTAACTTTTATGGAAGCTTGTCTTCTGTCCCTTTTTCTTGCTCTGCAGTTATTTATTTTTTCTTGTTCTCTTTGCGGATCCTGCTCAGTATCAGCCAATGACCACAAAATATAACGTCAAAAAAAGATTCTCTAAAGAAAAATGTACCCTGCTTCCGTTAAGCTAATTAACAGATCTCTCTCTCTGTAAAACGCGTGTGAACATCGGCTCTTCTAGTGTATACCCTAAATCATTTTGTCAGATTTTTCTGGGAGTCAGACCTGCTCACTGTAGCATGGTAATTATGAAGGTTTATAGAGGCATCACTATTAAAATGAGCCTATTAAAACTCATTGTAGTTCCTTTAAAATAAATATTTACCTGAATTTGTTTTAATCTCAAGCGCACCAAGTCAGGCAGAAAACTGAGCACATAACCTTCCAAAAAAATAATTGAAATCTCCCCTGCATGGTCACCCAGACGGCTTTAATTATGAGTAACATGGCGGCACATTATTCCTTCGTAATGGCCATTTAAGGCAGATGGACACATCCTGTCCAGCCGCTGGCAAGAGCGCAGACGTACGGCGAACCAGCGCCGCATTACTGCAACAAAAAGCCTCATATTCTCAACACTGCTGGTAATTTAGGTCTTTATTACAGATTAAAACAATCTCATGAATATCTATAGCTCTCCCCTGCCTGTAAATGGCTTCTCCTAGGCTGCTCATAGTGTCCTGGTCTTTAATTAGAGCCGACTTGTCACTGACTGAGCTGACATACAAACCAATGACACGCAGACTAAACGAGGTAATCGAATAATTAATGGCTAATTGGGGATCAATTAAGCAGAAGTAAGGGTAAGCTCATATACAGCATATCTGCCGTGTGAGGTTGTCCTCTTACATAGAAATGGCTAATTAACTAATTAAAAGGGAAATTGTGATTGTATTTCTGGAGAAGGACGGGCGTGGTGCTCCTTCCTCTCCTTTAAATCATCTTAAGTGGTCACTTGGCTTTTCTGTAAACACAGACTTTGCATTTCTACACATACTTCTATTTCCTTTGCTTACAGAGCGCTTAAGATGCACGATGGAGACATTTCAGCAAAGCCAACGCGGAGGATTATTATCATTTCTCAGCAGTGGGCTGTGTTGGCTGCAGAATAGGAATACACAATGATGATTAGTGTGGGCATTTTGAAGTTCTGCAAGCTTATTCGGTTGTTGTCAGAGGTAGAGAAGGCAGGCGAGTGAGCTGTTTCTAATCTTATTCAGCAGCATTAGTCTGTGGAGTGTCGGTAAGTGTTTACACAAACAGCAGCCGTCAGCTTTCCTTAACAGCAGGAATAAACAGAAATGTGGTGAGTTGCCCCATGGCATATTCTATACTTATCTCCCAGAAGGACCATGTCAGCTCATTTGAGTGACTCTTTAGACCGCACTGTCCACCGACACCTACACATATAATGCTGCTTTGTGCTAAAGGAGAAAACATATCACGACAGCCGTGCTCAGAACAAAAGCAGCTCGGAAATTACTCACGATGATTATCTGTGTGTTTAGCGGCTAAATGCTTCGCTTTCTTCACCAGCTAGCTGCTAACTGTGTCTGCGGTTTCCTGCTGTGCAGGTCATGTTCAGGGCAGTTTTAGGGATTTTCTTCTGTAACTGAGAACGAGAGAGAGAGTGGTGACAGTACATCTAAAATAAAAAATATTGATAGTAGGTGCATTAGGTGAAGCTGCCCCTCTGGGCAAAATTTTGAAATGTTGCGTTAGGAAAATGCAAATTAGGGACAAAAAAATAAATAAAAACAAAGCTGCATAAAACGTACTTTGGTCAGAAAATGTAATGAGTGAAATCAGTAGCAGAAGAGATTAAGCAAGAGAGGAAATATAAAAATAAAAATTAGGTTGCTAATCAACTTAATAATTATTATTATTATCATGTCAGAGTGGAAGCAGCTGATCATGACTTAAATGTTTATGCTACGTCAGAACTTATCTGCAGAAAATGTTTCGATCTCCCTTTTAGCGCATTAACTATTTTTTAGAAAAGACACAAAAAAAAAACTCAAGCGAGCATAATTCTTGTGTGTGTGTGTGTGTGTGTGTGTGTGTGTGTGTGTGTGTGCATTTTTTGGTGTTTCCATGAAACTCTTCTCATGCAAATCTTTAAAATGCACATAGAAATGTGTTGATGGAAACTCGGCTATTGACATGAAATGTTTTAATGTCTTGTATTTGACCTTGTTCATGTGTTCGTTTTATACTTTTATGCTTTCTATGTTGAGACAAACTTCCACCCTGGTAGACGATGAAGCTTTTCTCTACATTCTGTTTTCAGGTAAGGTCAAACCTTTGGTTATGGCGAACCAGCAGACTGAAGATGATGAAGGTTTATCCAGTTTACTACAGGAAAGTCAGACGTGATGTCCCACCAACACCCCACCTTACTTTACACTTCACCTCCTAAAGGGCACAACACTCCCTCCACAGGCACAGGACATAAATCACGAGCTACAGCGTCCTGTTCAGGGGAAACTGGGCTGGTTATACGGCTACAAACATGATCTCTGCAGTGCAGGTAAGTTTGAATCATTGTTCGGTTAACCGCTGAAAGTTTTGATTTGATCCTCATGTTAAATTTCACCAAACGGCTCCAGGATGTGGACAGTGAGGGTGAAGCTTCTTGCTTGAGTTTGACGGCTTGTCGGATGCCGAAACATTTTTTTGGTATAATTCATAACTTTGGCCAATCAGATTTGAAGGTTAGCTGGTTACTCTTGGACACACTCTACACACCTCAGACTTCAGACTTGAGGCTGGTTTGACTTCCGTGCAAATCCCATGCCCATGCAGTTTAAAAAAGTGCCGTAACATTAACAAACTGAAGGCTAAATAATCTGTCTGCTGGCTTCCACAGCCAACTGCCTCCAGGAAGTGAAAGAAAAAGAAGTCTGTCAGCTCCAGAAGTGAAAAACAAATTTATGTGGAAGACTCATGTAAAAGATAGATGAGGTCTATATGGAATACCAAGATGTTTAATCATTTCTGCTTTTCACTTGTGGCAACTTTGCAGCGTAAGTCATCAGTCTGAGCTGTCTGCGTGCGCCGCAGTCGGCCTGCAGAGTCTCTAACAAACACACTGATTAAAATACTAAAATCTACATGCATACTCTACCTGTTGTTGCAATTTTAGCAGTTCAGCTTGTTTCAAAATCTGTCACAGGAAGAAAAATCAGCTTGGAGTGAAACATGTGTGAAGGCGGATCCTGTAGGCGGCATCCGTTTCCATGTGTTTGTACATAAACTGGCTTTGTGGATGCAGAAAACTGACAGAAATGTTTTGACTGTTTTATTACAAAGTATAAAGGAAATAGGCTGAACATTTGGGGAAGAAAACACCTTCTTTTAACTCTGAAACAGCCTGATTCACACGTAGAGGGAAGGAAACAGGACGAGCAGCAGGACCCAGGAGGTGGGCGGAGTTTATAAAGAGGGGGCGGGACTCACCTGGGCCTTACTTCCTCCATGAGACACCTGAGAGCAGCTGAGGAGCATTTGTTTGATTTGGTAGGCTCCCTTTTTTATCTTCAACAGCATGATTTTAACTCTTTTAACTTTAAGCTCATGGTGTTAAATTAAAGATCTTCTAAATATTGTTTTTATAAAACATGTTATTTGTTAGATGCTTCATGTTTGATGAGGGACTACAACTTGAAGTGATTTCTGAGGCACACCAGCCAAAAACAAGGCATGTTCAAGCAGAACAGAGATGTTTTTAAATTAGCTTTTAGCCCATTTAATACAACATTAACATGATTCTTTATATATATAAAATCCAGTCACCTGCACGTCTCTTACTGACAGGAGGCTGCGTTCAAGTCCAGCAAGATACATTTATTTTTATGTTATTTCCTTTTGTATATGATTATCGTTCTGTTTCTTTTTAGTTTCAAACAAACTAGAGGAGGCTACCACTCTTTCTCTTCCTGAGACGTATTAGAGTTTATTTGTCTTTTAGAAGCTGGTTAACTGAGTGGGCTGAGTGCTGCAGCAGCCATCTTGCATGTGTTGTATTGTGGTTTCTGTCCCCTCAGCTCGCTGTGAGTTGGTACGCTTGAGTGTTGTCGGACAGTTTTGATTTGCTTTGTGTCTAATGGTCGTTGTTTGTTCATAATTTGCCTCCATATGTTGTGAAAATGTCCCCTTTATATGCATAACTCAGCACTTCTAACCCTGTCAGTGCTCCGTACTCTGGAATATTTATTTTCATTGCCTGTTCTTTTTTTTTT
>CAFUXE010000545.1:35725-48350 GCA_903364295.1 Serranus cabrilla | reverse complement strand
AACTGGCTGCAAATTCACTGCTGTTCATTACCCAGGTAGGGTCAATTCCCCAAACAATGTGTTTGGTGTCACAATAAAAAGGGTGTTTTTTATGGCATGTAGCAGTAAAATGCTATTAAACAGATAAAACACCGGCAACGAGCATCAGGAGGATTATAAAAGGAATTGCCTTGATAAACTCCACATATCTGCGTGATGACACACCAGCAGCTCTCTCTCTCCTCTCGCTGTCGCTGGGGAGGAGGAGGGGAGGCAGACTGAGGAGCACATGGTCGGGGGGTTTGTGCAGCTCTACAGCGCCACCATCTGTTGGAATAAGTAAAAAACAGACCAGGCTGCCTCTGACTGCATCCTGTCAGGTTATATGTGATGGTCTCCTTTCTGAGGCTTGAAAGGAAGACAGCAGATAAATAAAAAAAACTGAAATTGAGAATTTGCACTTTATTGTTGAACCTGAGGCTTCGCTGAATTGCGTGATTTCTCAGTTTCAGTGTGAGGACATTGTACATTTTCTTACATGTCCGGTCAGTTGGTGATTTTTTGTGATATTGCTCTGTTACTTTTTTTTTTACATCACAGTGTTTTGTCACATCTGAATGATGTGTCATCCTGTGAATGTGCTCTGATAGAAAATTGGTTATCTGAGTTTATTCGTACTGTATCTTTAAAGACACGGCAAAGCTGTAACACAATATCAGCTTTTATTAATCTTTGAATTTTAGAAATAATACTAATGCTGTCAGTCAGATTTCTCTTTATCTTTGCTTATTGTGCATTTTTCTATTTTTTGGCAAAGTATTAAACACTAAATACAAGTGTATTGAAGTGGAAAGGTAGTGTCTGCAATCATGAGTGCACAAAAGCATGAAAAACTGAAGAAATATGCTAAATTTATAGTAAAAACTCAACCATGGGACCTCATAAACAAAACAATGAAAAATAAATAAAAAAGGCTGGATTATATGTATGATATCATATGTCTATATAGGTAAATATCGATAAAGCTTCGGATCAAATCAGCCAAATGATATATCTGTCTCGCTCTGCTGTGTTTTGTTGACATTAAACCAATATTCAAGTATAAATGTAATAGCTGCAATTGTCAGTTGTGTGCTGCAGAATCATGTACTTAGGTTTAATTATACATCCCATTGGAGGTGATCTCAAATGAATCTCATTCCCACAATGATGCATGGTTAAAAAATGTTAGGTCCATGTTTGTCTAACCTTTATTTCTTAAACTTTCAGGAGTATATTTTTAGGAGTTTATTATGTGAGGTATGTTTCCATTGCACCTGCAGAGCCCTGCTCTTGTAAAATGGTATCATGCTTCCATCTGGTGGACACAGTGAGAATTACATCCCCAAAACAGGACTTTTAAAAACATTTTTACAACAGAACTCTTGGCCCTAAAATATTAAAATAAAAAGAATTTGATGTAAAAAAAACAACAACAACAAAACAAAAAACACAAATTAATTTAATAAATCAAAACCATTAAAAAATAGTTAAAAAGAAAAGCAGCGAATTCTCATATTGGAGAAGGTGGAACCAAAGTCTAAATCTATAAATTTACTAAAGTTATCCAATAATTGTATTTATTAAAAAGTTCAATATTTTCCTCTAAATTGTGTGGAGTAAAAGTAATGTACTTTGTGTAATTGTATAAAATATCTTATTTTTGTATATTTTATAAGTAGTAATGAAAAGGTAGTCCTCAAAGATGAACTTAAGTTGTCAGTACTGGAGTAAATGTACTTTAAATGTAGAGTACTACTGAAACCAAAACTCTTTTACCATATTCAACTCAAAATAAAATCAATATCAAAATCGTTTTCTGTTATTTAGGCGAACCGAATTACCCTTAAATTTCAAGTCAATAATATGCTTTTATTACCACCGTGTTTATCTAACGGTTTATTGTTGCTCTGGTTGTATAATTACTAAACTGCTTATTATAAAATGTTGTCATTCGGCCAAACGCTGCACGAGGCGGGAGGGAGTCGTTACGATCCGCTTCTCCTCGGCATTTTCCGGCATTCTCCGTCCCGACGTCGGCCATTTCCGGCCAGTGTCGCCATCTGCTTTCTCGTCCTTCTCCAATCTCCGTGTTGTTGTTCCCGGTGACGCGGCGGAGGTGTAGCCTGACGCGGGCTCTTACGTGTCGGCCAGAATAAAAGTGGAGCTCCGGAGGCCCGGGAGTGACGAAGGGAGTCTGTATCGGTAAGGACGGAGCGGTGTCCGGGTCTCGGGGAGACGGCGGCCGCGGCCGCAGAAAGTGTCGGTCTGGTCGGGTTCGGCCCGAAGGAAACAAAGAGATCATGGCGCCGCGGTGTGTTTGTAGCAGGATGGAGGGAGGGGAGGCTGCGGCTGTTTGGGGAGAAACGGAGCAAATGTGCGGCTTTGATAGTGAACCAGCGGGGACAGTTGGTGTGTTAACACATCCGACACTGTGAAAGGACTTTAGCGGTGTTAATACGCTCAACTGTCAGTTGGTGCTGTAACGGACAGATTTCTATGCGCACATATTTGCGCCGTTTTCACCTTAACGGCGCATTGAACCCAACAGCCGCGATATGGTCATTTATTCCCATCGCTTGCTATAATTTAATTGATGTTTGCGACTTCTTATAGATTGTTTTTGTTTCTAAACCCGTTCACCTTTCTAATTATCTATTTTTTTTTTTTTTGTAATTTATTGTGTGTTGATAGAAATCGGCCATATGCAAGGCCGTCGCGTTTGGTTGGAAAACATGAACGCAGGCCTGCAGATTTAGCTCGCATCTTGTGTGTTTTTGTATAAGTTGTGGGAGAGTTTGTGATCTCCCGGGATGTGACCGGTGTGTGCGTTGAGGGGGCGTTGCCCGGCCATGTGGCTCTGCTGTCACACAAGTGATTTTTGAAAAGCAGAGGGAGAAATGTGTAAAGCCAATCATGCAGCGGAGAGAAGCTACGCACAGTGTGAGATCACTGAACAACACGTCCCCAGATCAACACTCACTGCACCGCCTGTTGTCAGATCTCTGCGGCTCCACAGCTCCTTTAGTACCCTGATAATGTGTGCAGGTACTTTGTGTTTAATTAGTTTATTCTGTCTAGAGTTTAATTAGAAAGTGTTGAATCTTAGAGGTGGTTGTTAGTTGTTGAAAGTACATTTTGAAGTACTCTACTTACAAAAATGTTACTTTAACATAAGATAATTATGCTTCATAATAAGATAAGAAACTTTTTTGTCCATAAAGCAGTTTTGTTCAGGTGCAAACAACAAACTACGGATATATTGTGCAATAAAACATTGGGAAATGGTCAAATATATATAATAAAAAAATTACTGTACAAAAGAGAAGTATGGCTGTAGTAATGTAAAATATTAAATGAAAATATATTGATTCATGTAGTAAAACATGGTACTACAATATGAAATACAAGCATATGATTTATAATGAATAATAAAAGTATGATTACTTCCAATAATACTACTGCTTCACTTCAAAAGAGTTCAATGCCAAATAAACACATCTTTTGATTATTCTAACCAATATACAAATAAATAAAAATTATACATATAAGTAAAAAATAAATGTTATAAATTAAATACGGGCAATAACAAACATCATTATTCATACAGTCAACAGACCCCACTTTGAGAAATAACTGCTTTAAGTAAATAAATGTGAACTTTTACTTAATAAAACATTGAACACGCTGTTTTAACTTGAGTATTTCTACACTGTGGTGTTGCTACTTTTACTTAATCTGAGTACTTCTTCCACTACTTGTTCTTTTTACAATTAAAATATAATTAAATTAAAACACAACAAAGCATGTATTATTTTCTTTATTTTCTTATTAACTTCAATTAGCTAATTAAATGAAATAAATGCACTTTATTTAAACCATTTGTTGTCTTTTTTTTATTATAATCAATGTCTCCAGCTAAGTCACAGTAATAATTAATAATATAATGAATGAACAACTTTAAGAACTTATTTGCTATTAATTTGGAATTATTAATAATATCCCACTGAGCACTGTTTTCTTGCATAAAGAATCCAAAGGCCACCTTTACTAAAACCTCACAGTGAGCAAAACATCAAGCTATTTCAGCTGTGATGCATTCAGTGTCTCTCTGCCACACACTGTTATTGTAACACTGGAGTGAGTCCAGCATGGTGCTGGGTGAAATTAAAATCTCAAAGGTTGAAATTGTTAAAAGGATCAGTCTCACTCCTAAAAATCTGTTACATAAACAACACAGTGGGTTGTAAGTTTGCATGTGTTTGCTTCCTTTGTGTGGTGTTATTTTGTATTTTAATGGCACTTTCTATGGTGTTTGCTTTTTCTTTTAACATGTATGTTTTACTGAAGTTATGGCACACAGTTTAAACAGCATCTCTTCACATCTTCATCCCCAGCGTAGCCGATGAAGATGGAGTCAGTGGAGGTTCAGCAGGGAGTGGAGACTGCTGTGACTGAGACGGAGACCCAGCACATCACCCAGGCACAGATCGCTACTTTGGCTCAGGTAACGGAAGATATTAACATCCAAACCCTAACACTAAATGTTTTTATTTAATACTACTAGTGGTGGAAAATTATTCAGATCGCTCACTTAAGTAAAAGCACGAATACCACACTGTGAAATTACTCCACTACAAGTAAATGTTCTGCATTCAAAACTCGTAAAAGTACAAAATGATCAGCATCAAAATGTACTTAAATTATCAAAAGTACTCGTTTAGTAGAATGGACCCACTCAGATTGTTTTACACATTATAAATATACTATTAGATTATTGGTGTTGATGCATTAATGTTAGCAGCTTTTTGATTTTATGAAGAAAGGACTCATTTTAACTACTTAATATACTGTTAAGAGGTTTAATTTAAAAAGTCTAACTGATAAATTGATCTTGTATGTATGTATATATAAAGCTACATAAAATTAAAATACTCAAGTAAAGTACCTCAAAATTGAGTAAATGTACTTAGTTACGTTCCACCAGTTAATACCACAATGTTAACAAAAACATAATTAAAATGCACACGTCAGACAGCTCAGTCACACTGTTTCTGTATTTCAGGTAACGATGACATCAGGCCACGGCTCGGCAACAGGTCCCACAGTAACTCTGGTGCAGCTCCCCAACGGGCAGACGGTTCAGGTGCACGGTGTGATCCAGGCTGCTCAGCCGTCCGTCATCCAGTCCCCACAGGTGCAGACCGTACAGGTAAAACACACACAGACACACACGTGTACAATCCTAGTTTCAATCACAATGTGAAGAACTTTAAGTCAGACTGTTTGTTTGTTTGTTGTCAGATCTCCACCATAGCAGAAAGTGAAGATTCACAGGAGTCCGTGGACAGCGTGACCGACTCCCAGAAGCGCAGAGAGATTCTGTCACGACGGCCCTCATACAGGTAATTTGTGTATTTGTGTGTGTGTGTGTTTTTACTTGAGGAGACCAACAAGACAATTATGATATCTCATAACTAAATCTTAACACTCACTGAAATTTTTAAAGTTCATTTGACTTGGTTTTTGGCTTTGTTATTTGCATATTTCTAAAGGGCATTCACCTACATGAATCAGTATTTTACTGTGATTTAAAATATACAAAATCTGATACAAAATCCAGTGTGAAAATTGCAGTTTGCAGTACAGACACCATTTCTTTTTTTAATACTTTTTATTTAGTTTAAACAAAAAAAACCAGCAAAAACACACAGAAATAATTGGATTAGATTCAAGAAGTAAGTCACAGTATTATACCTAAAGAGACGTCAAACAAGTAATTTATTTAATCACATAAAGTAAAACGTGTGTACGTGAGTATGTGAGTCATCAGAAGTCATGTCATGTTGTGTGTCCCATTATTGGGGCTTTGAGAGGGGTCTCCTCTGAGAAAAACAAAGTGCTGACCTTTTAGAAGTTTGTCTACAGGTAAATAAAAGGTGACTGAACTTAACCTTCAAAAACAGCTCATCCTCACGATAAAACAGCCTGTAATCTTTCATGGTGAAGGGTGTTCAAATCATCTATATCAGAGGGTAACACTTCCAGTTGTACAGGATACATCAAACACAATTTTATTATTATTATTTCTATTGAGCTTTATCTACTGCACACTTTGAGGATAAGATTAATGCAAAAAGAAGAAATTGCAAAGTATCTCCAATCTGAGGATAAAATAACTTTAAACTGATGTGCTCTTTTTAAAAAAATGGCTCTTTCATAGTGGAAAGCCAAACCAATGAAGATTACATTTTTTCGATGCATAGTGATGTAATAGTTCACCAGCCTGGCTGGACAAAAGAAGTTTATTACCTCCTTATAGGGTACATAATGAGCTCTTTTTCATTTTCTCGACATACTTATAAATAAGCTCAAAGCTTATTTATAAGCTCAAAGCTTATTTATAAGTATTAATCTTACTTTCTAAAACTAGGGAGGCGTATGTGCACTTTTTACTTACTTTACTAACACAAGGTTGATGAGAAGAAATGAATAAATGGGGTTAAATGACATTGTGTTACACACGCTTGTACAGCAGGTGGCGGTGTGCTGCTCAAAGTTGTTAGCGCGCCGCCAGTAAATCAAGAGAAGAAGAAGAAGACGACGAAGAAGATGAAGAAGAATTTTGGGGATCAAACAAACTATGGCTGCTCCTGAATCGGACTCGTCTTATGCGGTTAAAAAAGTTAGCGATTTTTGCCGTCTCTGCAAAGTGAACCTCCGGGTTAGGGGGAATTTGAGCAACACTAAAAGAATATACGATGTGGCCAGACCGCCGGAAGAAAACGTCTTCCAACGGCTCGCTCGGTGTGGAGTAACATTGAAGCCCGACGTCAACAAGTCAATTCGGATTTGCCGGCCGTGTTTACTAATCGTTCAGAAAATAGAGGACACAATAGCGACACTCAAAAAATGGAAAATGGAAGAAGAAACAGAGCCAGCTGCAAACACAGCAGCAGCAACAGCCACAGGAGTAAAACGGGAAAGAGACTGTAGTCCACCAGAAAGCCCGGTAACGTTAAAGAAAGTGAAACACGAGCCCCCAGAACCGAACTGGGACCACTGGGACCAGAAGACAGCAGGAGCCTCAGGGGGGACAGAGGAGGACAGCACGTCCAATATCCCCCTGCGACAAAGTATGACAGAGGTAAGGAAAGTTTTTACATTCATGTAGCTGTAAACTTCTACTCCTCTACTTTATAGAGGTTTTTAAAAAAAAAAAAGCGTTAGTTACTTTAATGAAAAAGACAATTTGAAATAATTATGCATTTTTATAAATTAAACCACATGACAGTTTGTTATGAAGTTAGATTCAACTCTGCCATGACAACATAAAACGCTAATTACATAAATGCATCATCAATAATAGTTATTTATGTATTCTAAATGTATTATTTAATTATTATAACTGTGCAGAAGCTAACAAATTCAGGTACTTGAACTTTACTGGAGTGTTGACTTATATGTAATGATTCAACTTCTACCCCACTACATGTTAGAGGCATATCTTGTACTTTGCACTGTACTAAATTTTCAGGGTCAAGATTTCACATAAATTGCATTTATATAAATTAGCCACACAACAGTATATTATGTAATTAAACATGTAAAATGCTGTTTACATAAATACATCAATAATGATAATATTTCCATTATATGTCATTTTATATTTCTACAGTACATATTTCTACATTCATCAGTAAAAGCTAGTTAACAATAATGGGAATGAATGGCTTTACAGTCACCCATTGTAATTTGACAATTGGTCAAGGTATCATACTTGTCCTTTCCACATTATATTTGTCTGCATATCATTTTTGCGATGTTGATTTCTGTGATATAGATTGTAAAGTCAAGCTATTTAAATCCTATGACATGTTTATTGATACCAACATATATGCTTATATAAGCCTTTAAAAAGCAATATTATTCCACTGTTTCTAATAATGCACTTTCTGTTTAATCTTTTAGGTGATTATTCACTATCCATCCCAAAAAGCCAAAATGATATGTCCTCCATCTGTAGCCGGGATTGTGCAGAATGTCTGTAAAGGAAGCTGGTCGACTGCTGCAAACCTCATCATGAAACATGACATACTGCCGGGGATGATAAAAGAACGCGCGCTCAGTCTCATCGACAATGAATGCAAGAGACTTTGCAAATCTCGGGACGACTTCATGCTCTTCCAATGTTCACCCGACGACCTGAAGGCCTTCTCGTTTGCCAAAATGGAGTCCGATCTCCAGCGTCTGGCTCCCTTTATGTTCTCGGTGTTGTCCACCATCACTAACAAGCAACCCCTTCAAACCTGTGCTGCTGCCTCCATAGCCTTAAGAGGAAGGAATCCGCAGCTGTCAGCGTTTGCCTACTACATCAACAGTGTTCTGCAGTTTGCAGGTGCAAAAAAGGCCGCCTATCAAAAGCTCTGCAAGTTAGGTATATCGACCAGTCATAACGTAGCTGTAAAGAAGCGACAAGTATTGGCAGACCAATGCGGGGAAGAATTTCAGCTTGTAAAAGAGTTGTTACTGGACCCCCAGCAGGTGACGACAGAGGAGGTTGCTGAAACACAAGTCGTCCTGTCAGGTAAGAGTGACAGTATATATGTGAAAGGCAAAAGCTGTGCATGTGTTCTGTCATTTCTGAGATTTTAACATCAGATTATTTTCCGCAGAGGAGGCAACACAGAACATTTCAGACTCAGAGGAGGAAAGTGTCCCAGAAGAAATCCAGGACACAGAAGAACCAGCTACTGAAAGCTTCTCACAGCAGCAGATGAGCGGATTTACAGACTGCTCAGTGACTTGTAATGACATGGCTGATGTGGATGTCTGCGTCTTGGCATCATCTGAACCAGCATTACCAGAAGTAGGCGTAGCGGATTTACAGCAGACTAGCGGATTTACAGACTGCTCAGTGACATGTAATGACATGGCTGATTTGGAAGTCTGCATCTTGGCATCATCAGGACCTGCAGTACCAGACATCGGCCCGCTGTCAACCATCCAGCCGACTCTCAGCGACTCAATGATGTTTGACAATCTGGACTTCTTCCTTCACAATCACCACCGATCCAGAAAACGAAAGAAAAAGTCAAACCGCTGGGTTCGCCGCACGGCTTTGGAAGACCTCATCCTCACCGACGACCTCAGCAGTGACACCAAACAAACACAAGCTCTCATGAAGTATGGCTGTAAAAAAGCTCAGTCCAACATGCCGTGGGAATTTATCATCCTTGGAACCAAAATCCTTTCCACCCATCTCAACGATTTCAAGTCTTTAGCCGAGATTGCGGTCCATCACATTCCACGTGCATCTTCCAGGAAAAAGCCCAAGGCCTTAACCCATGTAAGTCAGCCCCATAGATCCACCCTGATCACTTCACTGGTTATGTGTTTCTCCTTTACTGTCACACTGTCCGGTCTCCGACATATTCCTGTGTGCTATAACAAGTGATATTTCATCTTTATAGTATCCACTTGGGCTCCTTTTTAAAAACGAGAACAAGACTGACGACCTGATGGATATTCTTCAGCACATCCAGAGAAAGTAAGTGCTTTCTGTTGTGAAGTTTACACATTGAGTGTGTGTGTGTGTGTGTGAGTGTGAGAGAGAGAGAGGTGTGTCCTGGAGGCAGAACTCTTCACAAGTCATCCGAGGAAGACAATTCGAGGCTTTCCTCGGGTTTAACAAGAACCTCCTGCCAACATCACAGTGCACAGACTTGTGAATGAGGTTGAAACTGAGCGAGTGGAGAGAAGAACCAGTTTGAACGTAGCCAGAAAGCCAGTGTGTAAATTAAAAGAAGAAAGTTCTGTGCATTGTTTGGCATCATGGTAAAGACGTGATTTACAAGATCAGGATGTTTCTGGAAAGATCTAGAAAAATGCAGGCTTTCCTTTTGAATTAAAGTGTATTGTGTTTAATCTTATGATTGTATTTTTTGTATGTTTAACTGTTGTTTAACATTTTTTTGTGTGAATAAAAATACTTACAACACTAACATGTTATCACTGAATGCACTTTTAATGTAACTATTACCAGTTTTAAGTGAAACTGCACAGTCTTCCAAAGCAGCAGCTATCAAATTGAACACTGGTCCATTGGAAGAGGAGGATGTCGCCTCTCTGTTGGTAGAAAAAGGTTAAACTCACGTGATAGAATGGTCTTACTAGGCTAGTGAAGCCTTGTTGTAACAATTGTATTACAGGCTGTATTTAAAGATAAAGAGCTGTTTCTTTAGGGTTAGGTTTGCTGCCTTTTTGTTCACCTGTAGACCTGAAAACTTCTTTCTAAGAGCTCAAATATACTTGATTTTGAGCCATTTGTACTTACAGAATGGCTCAAATGTCATGTTTTGTGAGTGACTCCCATTGTTGTTTTTTCCCAACAGGAAAATCCTGAACGACCTTTCGTCCGACGCGCCGGCCGTCCCTCGTATCGAGGAGGAAAGAGCTGAGGAGGACTCGTCTGCTGCAGCTGCTGCTGCCGCCACACATGCAATCACCACAGTGACTGTGCCCACGCCCATCTACCAGACCAGCAGCGGCCAATACAGTAGGTGATGGTTGGCTGGTGGAGCCGAGTCTGAGGTTGCAGGTTGAATGAATGAATTACTGATGAGGACCAGATTACTGCTTGGCTACTCTGTCAGTGCTCTTTTCCTTTTCTTCCATTTGAGTAATTCTCTTGTCTGTTTTCTTTCTCCAAACACACAGTTGCAATAACACAGGGTGGAGCCATCCAGCTGGCTAATAACGGTACAGATGGAGTCCAGGGCCTTCAGACTCTCACCATGACCAACACAGCAGCAGCCGCCCAGCCCGGAGCCACCATCCTCCAGTACGCACAGACCAGCGACGGCCAGCAGATCCTGGTCCCCAGTAACCAGGTGGTGGTCCAAGGTGAGCCAAGCTGTGTTTGTGTGATTTCTGATATTTAGACACACTGCAGGAAAGCAGTTTTTCTTCAGTTATTTCACTATCCTCAATTAGCCAAACAAGCTAGCTTATTTCCCCAAGAAAATAGTAAGTCAGGGTTTGTACAGGTGCTGGAAATCCTTGAAAATATTACAGAAATAAAAGTTCCAAAATATCCCTTTAAGTACAAGATGCATCTAACAAACAATCTTTGCAAATAAAAGCAGCCTGGTATTTAACTAACTGAGAAAAGTTAGATACCAGGCTTGGTAAGCTGAAAGTCAAAAGCAAGAAAGCAAGAGCTTTCTTGCTTTTGACTTTCAGCTCTATCTTTAATTTGCCATACTAAAATTAAAAATAATGACAATTTGGTTGTTTATGCCACAGAAACATCTGAATTAATGTGACGAAGAAGATAAATAATCAGCTTACTGTTTACACTGTTAACTGTAGCTGTAAGGTGTTGGGAAAAAAGCTTGAAAATCTGCCTTGAAACTCCTTGGAAAAAACTTGAATCTGATTAGAAACTCAGAAAATGTAACATCCTCTTTCTGACATCGTTCAGCTGCCTCCGGTGACGTCCAGGCCTATCAGATCCGAGCAGCGCCCGCCAGCACCATCGCCCCGGGGGTGGTCATGGCTTCATCCCCTGCTCTCCCCACCCAGGGTGCTACTGAGGAGGTCACCCGCAAACGGGAAGTCCGTCTCATGAAGAACAGGTACGAGAACAGGGGAAATCTGTGTCCTTGTGAGTGACTCAATAGTGGTTTTGCTCTTTGTGCATCAGAAGTTTCCAGATATCTCATATAGTCAAAACAGGCCAACCTAAAGGTTCTGTGGTAGGTGCATTTAATCCAGTCAGACAGTATGATGACCCCCAGAGAGAAACATTGTGTTATCCTTCCTACAGAGAGGCAGCCCGTGAATGTCGCAGGAAGAAGAAGGAGTATGTTAAGTGTCTGGAGAACCGAGTGGCCGTCCTGGAGAACCAAAACAAGACACTCATTGAAGAACTGAAAGCCCTTAAAGACCTTTACTGCCATAAATCTGAGTAGCTCCTGTGCTGAACGGCGAGCCGGGCCAAGTAGCATTTCAGTTCTCCTCAAATACTTTGACTGTTCGGTACTGCCTGTCTGGCCTTCCAGTTTGCACACGGCTGGCTAATCCTGTTCTGCTTACACTACCTTCTCTTCAGTAGGCTGCCTATAATAATAATCCGTTTTAAATACAGTCTCTCCAATTCACAAACACAACATTTCTGTATCAGGCGAGCTCAGTCAGTTGCAGTTAAAGACTTTGAATGAATTGTGAATCTCTACTTGATCCTCCGACTTTTCAGAAATGTGGCCACTACAACTAATTCGGCACTTTTTGTAAGTGTTTTTAAAGATGCTACCAACTGCCAGTCTTATAGGAAGCCGAGCTGTGTCTGTCAGCAGACAGTGGATTGTAAAGAAAATAATAATAATAAGGAAAACGTCAATTCCCTCATGTTGTTTCTCTGCTCCTCCACAAAAGGTTGTCAGTACTGGGCTCAAAAAAAGTAATTTATTACTCTTTTTAAAAGTAATAATACTGATTACTCCGTGCCAACAGTAATTCATTACACTAATCGTGATATTACTCTTTCTTTATTCATGTTAAAAAAACATTTTTACAGTTCATACAAAACTTTTTTTGTTGATTT
>CAFUXE010000545.1:19373-35689 GCA_903364295.1 Serranus cabrilla | reverse complement strand
AAGGAAAGAAAAAGCGTGCAGGGGTTAAGAAAGCTAGCGCGGGAACAATAAAGCAAAACTTTATTATACTGATAGCTTCATTGTTACATGAATGGAGATAAAGCACCATCAAACTCTCGGTAAATGTCTCCTTTAGCGAGAGTTTGATTATAAAATTAGATTAGATTATTAGCAGGTTTAAAGGAAGATTTTAGTTTTTGCCTCCTGGGTCACAAACATTTTACTCACCAGCTTATGTCCAATATGGCAGCAGCACAAGGGGCCGATTTACATAAAAAGACATGTCTGAATGTTAAAGGTTATGACAGAACCTGGTTGCTTTTACTGACAGCACAGTAGTTCAAGGCAGAGCAGAATTTTAATGGACATGGATAATTAGTTTTTTTACAGCTCTCGGCTCTTGTTGCTCGCTGTGTCTGCAGATATACGTGAGTGAGTAACATGTTGCAACAGATGAGAATGACTAAAAAGATTTTAAAAAATGAATATCCAAGGCATATATTAAACCCCAGAGACCTGAATACTTTCCAAACCCAGCTAACAATCATCTCATTGTGCCGCAGTAATCTGTCACTTTGTCTCCACCATGATTATTTTCTCTCTCTGACGTTTTATTTTTCAGTGTCGTGTCGGTTTTGCGACGTCTTTTAAAAGGTGGTAACATGGATACGTCAAACATCCATTTTTTTTCATGGCTACATACACGAGTGTTACACTAAAGATCCATGAAAACGTGTTGAAAAGAGATTTATGGGACTGTGTGTGGTTTTTCAGAAGATATATGTTCGTATTTGTCTGTTTATTTTTTTATATCACTGTACATAGTCTCTACAGCATGTGTAGACCTCCTGTGTTCTGTTTATTTGATATGAAAAACGTTCTTATGGCTTGTATGAAACCAACTTTGCATATTTGAAACATGCATCAGTGTATAATAGAAGACAATTTGTGTGTGTATTCATGTAATCCACCAGGCCTACCAATATCATGGCAGCTAAGTGTATGAGAAAAGGCCTTTGTTGGAGATGTTCTATTTTGGGGTGCTGTTTAGGGTCGGCAGTGTTTGTTTGTAGAAAAGTCTTTTGAGAGCAGTCGGGGTCCACAACGTTTATATCAGTTTCATAATTTTGTGTATTTGAAACCTGCACAGCAGAACCTTTGGTAGATTCATCCACTCATGATTATGTTCTTAACTGTAAATATACTTTTTTTTAAATCTCTATCACTATTGGCTCCATGAGTACCTGTTTTTATATCTTCAAATTCATCAAATGAAAGCACAATTTCCCTTCCACTGGAGCCCTTTTTGTTTCCGTTATTGTACTCTGACTTCATTTATTTTACTGCAAATTGCTTGGGATTTTAATTTCTGGTCCAAGACACAAGGAGAAGGAGTTTGAATGATTTCCTATGAAAAACTTTTGCAACGTGATTCGTAAATGTGACCAAAACACATTGTACACGTGATGACAGCTGTATCACAAATGCTGTTTTAAACAAGTAATGCTGAAAAACTGTTTTTAGGTTTTACGCATCAAAGGTGCTTCCTTAAGGTTGTGAGGAAATGATGCACGTGGAGTTACAGCTACATATTGTTGGTACATTATGCTGTTTTAAACACGTTAATGCTGTAAAACGGTTTGGTTTAGCCACTTCCTCATGGTCTGACACTAAAACGTCTTTCCTGGGGTTAGAATAAAAGGAAAGAAAATCTGACATAACTTCTAACAACAGTACACAAGTCTTCTATTTCATGGAATATCTAAAAACTGTATTTCTTTCTGTAGGAAATCGTATGAACCGTTCCTGAGGACAGCTTGATATCAGATACATACTGATTTTTGTTCTAGAAACTTTCAATTCTCAATGTTTCCTTCATCTCACTGTTGATGTTTGAAACTTTGTGTAAAGTTTAAACCTGGTAGTTTAACATAAGGTCTTAATAGCTTTTCCCAGAGCTTTCAAATGCACCTCACAGCCTTTATTAGTGGATGGATTTCACTAAGTTCCAACAATATGTGACAAAGTGAGATAATAACCCCCATGTTCTTTAGTTTGTTTGGCTGCAAGCTCTAAAACCGACTAGGTGTACCTCATGTTAACATCATTTTTACTACAAAGTTTCAGAACCTAAATCATGAGCTGAGAGGAAACGTGGGGCCACTAATGCAAACAATCTGTGTTCCTAAAAATTATTTTTCTTTCTTTCTTTTTTTAATCACTTAAAAGTGAAGTCATCAGTTCATGGTAGCTCTGTCAGCTTTATTTTTCTAGTTTAAAACATTTTGATATTGTACAGTAAGTATTTGTAATATAAAGAGGAGTAAAGGGTTGAATCAGCGAAAAAAAAACAGCACTTCAGAAGTCTTGAAGTAAATCGTATTGACACATCACATGTACTGCAGCTGTACACTTTGTCCTTGCTAAATGTAAAGATGATTTTAGGGAAGAGGAAGCAGTCAATTTGATCGAATTAAGGATTTTAAGGTGTTTTAAATCTGTGTGTTAGGCTGGGTAGCACTCAAAACTAAACAGTGCCATTTTAATACATAAGTGACAGATGAAACCTTTCGTGAGGTGTTCTGAAAAAAAAAGAGATTCCCACCTCTTGTAATTTACACATCGAGTGCTGGTGCTGAACTAGTAATAATCTTGTTGATTGGAGATAGTGAGCTCCACTTTGTTGTGTACACAATATCTTTTTCCAACGAAACCAAAAGTGTTTTTATTTCTGTGCCACAATAGTTTCTACCCGCGGGCCTCACTTGTGCATGAAACAGATTGATATCCATGTGTGTAAAAGTATATATAGAGAATTTCTAGAACAGTAATAATAACATTTTTTCTAACTTTTAATGTGATCAGTTTATATATTGCCACTTTTACAAGTTATCGATTTAAAATGCCATGTATTGTATAGTATCTTGTAGAGACAAGGTCACCAAATGATGCATTATATACTGTTTGTTTCAACATTGTTGCATAATTATAAAACTATACCAGCCCATTATTGGAAAGTGCTGTTACTCTGACATTACATCAAACTTTTGTAAGCACTTGCTATGTCGCAATAAACTGCTCTTGAAGATTGTTATGGATTTTATTGTGATTTAATCGTATGTAAACAATCCATTCATGACAGACACTGATGAACCCTGGGGTCATTTTTAAAATTCGAATTATAGGTAATTTACAAGTAGGGCTGGGCGATATGACAGTATTTTTTTTATTATTTTTATGTATTGTTTCTATCACAGTGTTTGAAAAAAAACAGCAGTTGAGATGTGTAACAGCACTTTTTATGTTATTTTGAGTTTTCAAAAATAGGCTTTACCTTCTGGATATTTCATATACATTATTTATTTATTACATTACCAGAAAACATACTATATTATAATGTTTATTCTCAGTGAGGTATGAAAAGACCTATATTGGTATAGAAGCTTTTGGCCATATCACCCAGCTGTATTTCCAAATATAAGGTAGTTCAAGTACATTTACTTTTAGTAAAGAGACTACCTCTCAGATGAATGTATTCTAATAAATAAATAAAATATACGACATAAAATAAAACTGTGATATTTCATGAATGAGGAGGGGTGTATTGATTGATAGGTAGATGGTGCAATAGAGGACGGACATCAGTTTCCACTGTCAAAAAAGGGTGTGGGTCGGTGACGATACAAAAATAGTAGCGTTGTAAATACAGTTCATCTGTTTAAATCTTCTCTGACAGACAGTTCCTTCAACCAATGAGCTGCTTCAAAATGTGCTTGATTCGACCTCTCAGCCAATTGGAGTGAATGGAATCCCTGAGTGGGCGGAGCCACTCTGTGCCAACTAGTGCCGTATGTGAGCTCAGGCAACAGATGGCGGCGGTGGCGGGGAGAGCATACACACAAATCTGACCGGGTGGAGGCACTGATGGGGGAGTCCGGACCAGCTACCAGACTTGTTTGTCCAACGAGAAAGTGGAACAAAGCTAACACAATCAGACCTCATTGAGAATTTCTCGCCTACACTTTGGGATTTTTCTCTTTTTTACCTTCATTTTCCACTGGAGGCCGCAGAAGCCTCGGGCTCGATTTGGCTAACACCGACCCGAGTGCAAGAAGACATCTGCGGGATTGTTTGTAAAGTCTCCAAAGGAATGTATTTGCGATAATTTGGCGGTTTGGTTGTAACACGTTTACTTTGTATAGTCTCCTGTCTTTATACGACAACAAGAACGAACTAATTTGGCGGAGAAACAAAACTAAGCAGATAAGCTAACTAGTTTGCTAGCTTGCTATAATGCTAGTTAGCTACCTAGCATCGAAACTCTTAGCATGTCGAATGAATGAATGAATTGGCTACCCCCCCTGTGTTTAACTAACAACTGCTTGTTTGTATTACAAGAGCACGTTTAATATTACATGAGACGCCACAGATTTTCTACAACAGGGTGAGCCTGTGTGGCTAACTCCTCTTTCCCTACGTACCCTCAAATGGACAGGAATGCGATCCCAGGGAGTTGGTGGACAGCGGCGATTTAGCACGCAAAGATAGTGTTGTGCTAATACTGATAAAAGCCCGATAATGTTTATGAAGCTGGGGGAAGCTAATTTTAGCTAGCTACAGATATTTGCACTACTTGGACTTGGCTGCAATAGTGTGAAGCTTAATCCCGGTTTGGAATGGGGAACACGGTATCATGCTGCGTCTCTCCCGAGTCGAGTCCCAAACTCCCGTCGAGGCAACCGGCGGAGCGGCTGGAGGAGTTCCAGACCAGCACCGAAGTAAGCGATGACAACACCGTGCCCTACCTGCAGCACATAAGCGACAGAGAGGTCCCTGATGGTAAGTGTTTACCTGCTCAACTGTGATGATTTGACAGCTTTTAATTTGACTTTTTAAACCCATGCAGGTCCCACCCATTTTGTTTGTTTATAAGAAGGATCTGCCATGTTGAAGAAGCTCCTTCACATGACTCTTTAAGTACACCGACCGATGACAGGATCTGTAAATATCCTCTCCATACGTGCACACACACCCACTTGTGTCAGCATAAGGGGGGCCCTACACTAATGTAGACACACAAACAAAGCTAATCTTTAGTATAACAGCTTGATTATATATTATCAAACACAGGGAAATGCACACACAGATAGCCTCTTTAGCTATTGCCAAGTTGCCAGACGTGTTTATGACCATCTTGCTGCCAGCAATGTACTGATGATGATGAAGCTAGTTGGGCACTGCATCATGTTAATCACACTGGCTCACATTACAGTAAGGCATTAACAATGAAAACAAACTCCTCCATCTTCTTGGTGCCAAATTGACCACTTAGATATTAGCAATGAAAACAGCCAACCCTTATCATTAATTCATTATTGCATTTACTGTTTAATCTCCATAGTCTATTATTGAGTGCGTTGGATTAGAAGAGAAATTGAAATAGAGAGGGATCATGCCTTTACCAGAGCAAACTTGATTTTCTTAATAGATGTATGTATCTGTGCACAAACAAGGGGTGAAATGATGCATCATTGGGTCTTTATATATCAGTTCAATGATTGGCAATCCAATATCATTGATGTACTCTCATATTATATCCAGCCTCCCTGCAATAATTCAAATCGAAAGTGTTTCATGGCAGACTCTGTGATATCAGCATGTATTGTACTGTTGTCCCAAACACTTAATCTTGTAATGTGCTACTTGGTTACATTTACTTAGCAACACCAGTCCTACTGTTTTAAAGACAAAGTGTAAATAAAGGTCAGCAAAATGGGCCAACCTTCAGTTAGTCCTCATTCGTTTTTTGCTCACATACTCTGATCACATACTGTGCTACAGACCCCCTGATCAGGAAAGCATCTCAGATATTTCCCTGTGATGCAGGCCCAAGCTCAGTTATGTACTATAAGATCCTGTGTCGCCACTCCTCATTTACTCCCAGCCATGCGCAGTGTTCATCCCAGTCATGTTGTTGTGGACAGTACTGTGAGTCCATTTGTTGAGAGCAGCTGTTGGCAGGGTGAGGGTCAGAATCTGTCCAACAGACCTCCTACATTCCTCATGTCTCTTCTTGCTGTCCTCACTTCACAAATGCTGCCACCGCCTAATCCCCTGTCTTTTATGTAATGTGCTGTCTGCACGGATTTAGATAAAGAACACAATTCTCAAAGTCGTGCTAGTGTTTGAACCAGTGCTGTCTTTGTGTTTGCATTACATGCATTTACAGTTCTGTATGTAAAATATCTTAGAATCCCCAAGTAGTTAGCCTACTTGTGGTAGTTATAAGCCAAAAAAAACTAACATTTATGGGAATAAAAACCCTTAATACAAAGGAGCAATTGCTTGTGTGAAAATGTAGGAAGTGTTGCATCTTTCTATACACAGTCTATGTTAACATTCCCATCTTAAGTCCTGTTTGCTGTCAAGCCTTCTGCAGTCTCTCACTGACATAATCAGAGAATCGATATCTTCCCTGGTGAAGTTCTGCCAATTCTGTACTGCAGCCATTTTCACTTCCTGCTCGTTTCTGAGGCTTTTTGTTGTGAGATAAAGCCAAAGGATCGTGCTGCATTATTTCTTCATGGCGGATATTAACAATTTACAGATTTTCACTGCGCCATTATCAGTGTGTTTGATCGATGTGTAGGATAATGGCTTCCTGTTCTCTCTCTTCTGGATTTATCCCTACCCGCAAGTGAAAGCTAAGCAGTACACAAGGTGCCTTTGTTGACAGATTGTCATTATAAAGCTCTAATGTACACTTCTTGTTTTCTCAGAGCTGGCCTTGGAGTCTAACCCGTCTGACCACGCCCGAGCGAGCACCATCTTCCTTAGCAAGTCCCAGACAGACGGTGAGCAATCCTAACATGGCACACACACAATGCAATGATTCACATTAGCCGTCTTTAATAAGATCCTTTGAAGAGCAAACACTCACGTCTAAAACACAGGATTAAGTGTTGAGATTGGTTTTCTTGCTTGGTGTGAGGGTTTAATTCTGCACTATTAATATTCCTGAACTTGTCAAATTTTAATAATAGGCCCTGTTTTATATAATTGTTGCAATCCTGGCAGTGATGTTAAAATGTTCATTACTTCAATGTGAGTTTAATTAAGTTGGTGGTGCATTACACACCCACAGGCATCTATAACAATTTATTCCAAAACCGATAAAAACATGTCACCTCTATACTCAAACTTCTGTAGATGTCTTTGATATACTGCAAGTTATCAATAACCAAAACACTTCCTGTGTAAAACTACATCTGAGTCTTTACATGATGCACTACAGCATGTTCTGAACGCTGATTACAGCCTTTAGCTTCACGGTGTTGACACATTTTCTTCCTTTACAGTACGAGACAAGAGGAAAAGCAACCACATAAATCATATCAGTCATGTAAGTGTTACAATCTAAATGTTGATCATAAATCTGAATGCTGAATTGATATTATGTGCAAAGCTACGCTGTCCTTACTGGCCTGGAGGTCAGTCACAAGTATATAGTGTATTTTAGTTGCTGTCATGTGAAGAACAAAAACAACCAACCTTTGTATGAAAACAGAAGTCATACCAACAATGTTCATAACACAACATCTTAAGCTCTTTATGAGCATAATGTCAGATCCTGTTCACTCATTTGAGATGTTTTAAGATGCTCCTGTTTGATCAGATGCCAAGTGGACAGCACTAAATACAACACAATACAATAAACTGCTCTATAACTTGCACTTTGATGAGCTGGAGAAAGTGTTGCGTGACTGTCCATTGTTTTGGCCAAACCAGTGATGGTCCATGACAGGGCTGACCTTTTTCTAAAAGTTTGTTTATTAACTGGCCTCCTGTCAATTTTGCAAAAGTGGCCGCGGGGCAAAGCAATTTTAGTATCCCTGGTTTAGAAGTAATAACTGTGCACGGGGCCTTTTGACCTTCTAGCTGAAGTGACAAAGGCAGTCAAGAAATTTGAACGCAAGTGGTCGGCTGGAGACACATGATAGACACAGGTGTGCTCAGCAAAGTGTCCCAGCTGTCCACATTTGTTTGGTTCAGTTTAAAAGCAAGAGTGCTGAAGTTCTGAGACTTGGAGAAACTGTTCAGAAGCGCAGAACCAGTGTAAAGAAATGCAGCAATCAAGGCTTTTTTTCCTATCCAGTGTTTAGTTGACGTTGTTAATGTTGTGTTATTTTATTGTCTCAAGGTATCTCCTGGTCCACTGTCAAAGAAATACAGCTCCTGTTCCACAATCTTCATAGACGACAACACCGTCAGCCAGCCAAACCTCAAAAGCACAATCAAATGGTGAGAGAAATTCACACACAGACAAACACAAACACACGAGGCCGTGTTGTCCAAAAGTCGCTCATTTCACATGAGAAAATCCTGTTGCATCACAGCGTGCTAATCCCAAAGTAATACTTAGTGGATGCGTGACTAAAACAGATGCTGCTCCGCCTAATTTAGGACAGCCCTCTGTAATGACATTATTTCAGTGAACACATTTCACATCAGGATTATCTTGCTGTTTTTGAATAAAGCCTCCTGGCTGACTGTGCAGATTGTTTTTGTCAAACCATAAGGTCGGCATATTTTAGGGTTTCCCTGAGGTTATTTTCCGGCAGTGATGCGGACTTGTGCAAGTTTTTATTCAGACACACTGGAAGATATGAAGGGTCTCTGCTGACATCCATGATGGACCTGCCACAGGCTATGAGATGTGAAACTATCGTTTATGCTCCTGTAGAAGGTTCAAGTTGTTGCCTTTTTTTAAGTTTAGCTCATCAAATCATGACAGAAAACAGGCTAATAGAAGCCGACACCATCTGGTTTCAGGGTTTAAGCTTATATTTATTAATTAATCAACAATTTGATCCCATAATTGCTACTACCTAGGACCTCCACTACCACTTTTGATGACCAATTAACAATTACAGATTGCTAAACAGTTGTATAAGCAGCAAGATGTATAAATTATGTAGCGATAGTTAGTTTATTGCTTATGTGGTGCTGTTTTAACACTGTTTCACCTCTGATGAATGGAGAAATATTACTATTATTCTCCCATTAAGATTGTTTATATTGAATCTAATAAATGTGTAACCAGTTGTCTTTTCCCTCCTTTCTCTCTCTTTATCCAGTGTCACATTAGCAATATACTACCACATCAAAAACAGGTAGGTGTATGTTTGTAATTTGATCTCAGTCATGTAATTTGTGGCACATTATGCTGTTGAAACTGGTATGTGTGTGTGACAGATGTATTATGTGTTTTCTTTAGGGACTCAGACAGGTCACTGGACATCTTTGATGAGAAGTTGCACCCTTTATCAGTAAGTATGTTGATGTGATTTACTAAAAAGTGCTGGTGGCTGTTTTTTAGGAGCAGTGTCTCAGTCAGTAGTCTGTTATTTAATCCATCTCTCTTATCAGTCAGTCTGAGCAACTTTCCTGCAGATAATTTGCATTTATTTGCATGTAAATTCTGAACCTAACAACTGGGAAAACACAATCTGTTCTATACAAACATCTATTGCACATCTGTCCGAGTTATCCTGATTTTTTTTACATGAATCTGCCTGAAAGGAAACACAGAAAGTAGACCAATTCAAGAATCTAGTCCAGATGAATCTATAACATGTCTGAACTGTTTGTCCTGCACAGAGAGAGCCAGTGCCAGACGACTACTCCCGTGTCGACCCAGAACACAAACTGATCTACCGCTTCGTCAGAACGCTCTTCAGTGCTGCACAGCTCACTGCAGAATGTGCCATTGTAACTCTAGTAAGTTTGTGTCTTTATGATTCTGTGGCATTCACACGTCCAATATAGTGTTAGAATAAATCAGTGGGGAGTTTAATTATCAGTTTGAGACTGAAGAAGTCTGAAAAATATGTCTGTTTATGGTGTAAAAATGGTCCTAATGTATTTATTATTCTAGTAAAATCTAGACAGCCTATATCAAATCAGACACTCCATTCTTTAACATATTATTTTTATTCAATAACTTCAGGATATTGTATCAGTCCAAGGTCATTTGTAGAGATGTCTGTTTTTGTAATCTGTTATATATTTTTTATAGTTCTGATATTTAAGAAGAATTTATTGAAACTCCATTTGCTAAAGTTTATGGTAGACTTTTTTATTATGTAGTTAAAAATATGGTATTACTATAAACTGGTCACCAGAGGGCAGCAAACGCCTACAATCTGATTCATCCAGAATAAAACAAATGACAATTGAGAGATGAATGACAACAAAGTCTCCACATCAGAGATGAATACAAGCATCATATTACAACCACGATTCCAAAGAAGTTGAGATTGAATGTAAATAATAATTTTTAAAAAAAAGCTGAAAAGTGCAACATTCAGAGTGCACATTTAAACATTTTTCAGTTAATATATTGTTTTTGTACAATATACAATTTTCAGTTGACTATATGCCGGTAATGGTTTGTAATCAGGATTGTATCTGATTTTACAGACTTTAATGTCAGCAAAATGTAGTAGTTTTTGCAGTTTGTAGCTCAGAGGTGTTCCCATTACAACAATAATGTTAAGTTTTACTGATACAACACAAGTATTCATCCAGTACAGTTATACATGTATTACATTATGGTAGCCAATATTTAACCTCACTGTCGTCACTGAAAGTATATGGGAAACTAATAAGGAACTTATTAAGTATTCAACAGACAAACTATGTTCTCCCAATTAAAATGTTGACCATGAAACGTTCTTCTTCCTCGAGGTGTACTTGGAACGCCTTCTGACCTACGCTGAGCTGGATATCTGCCCCGCCAACTGGAAGCGCATCGTCCTGGGAGCCATCCTGTTGGCCTCCAAAGTCTGGGACGACCAGGCCGTGTGGAACGTCGACTACTGCCAGATCCTAAAAGACATCACCGTGGAGGACATGTGAGTTTGTTTTTTATACAAAATAAGTTAGAAAGATGGAGATGGAAGCAGAATCGGTGGTCTCAATCACAAATCAGTTTCTGCAGATTGTATTTTTTAAATTTCAGTTTTTTTTTAAATTATGACTCTTTGAAGTGATTTGCTATATTTGTGTTATATTTCAGTGGTGTGGCACAAAAAGACAACAGGGTGACTTCTTTTATGGACTATGTGAACCACATTTCCTATCACAACTTGTGCGTGTGACGTGTTGTCCAGCATTATTAGAAATCAAATGTGTTTATAGTTTTTTCTTGGAGCGAAATAAAAGAGAAGCGGAAGACAGGAAATTATTTGAAAATGGGTGCTGTTATCCCAACATTTAGACTCTCTCTCTCTCCTTGAAAACATTCATTGTATTTTACTGGTTGTTTACACAACAAGAGTGACATAGAGTCTTTTGTCAAAAATGGGGAAAAAAAAGAGTTTTTCACCTCTGCATAGCTGGACAATCACAGTGTGACGTCGGTGTGATTACTGCAGTTGTTACAAAGTATAATCTAACATTTCTTTTGGTCAAGTAGACTTTAAATTGTTGCTCCCCGAGTTGCGACTGGCATTTAAAATGTATCCCTGAATTTGGCTGCTTGGGGGTCATCGTGTTTCTGAGCTCCAGAGTTTTTAAGAAAAAATACATTCCTAACAAATATACCATGGCTGTGGCACTCCACGCTTCCCCTCCTAATAAAATGAAATATAACAAAGGTGCACTTAAAGCAGGAAGGATGGAGGCTGTAACGTCTCTGCTGTCGCTCGGGCTGTACGCCGGTGAAGAGGCCAGGGGCTGCTCTCGGAGCACCCTGGCTTTATTTCCTACAATTGCATTTCCTGTGTGTTTGTGTGTGTGTCTGTGCGTTTGTGTATAAAAGAGGTTGAAAGTGCCTCCGTGTTTTTTCGTGAGTTGGAAAGGTGTGTGCGATGCCTGCATGTCCATGAGCCCCCATCTCTTCCTCTCTCTCTCTCTGTCTCCCCCCTCATATATGTCTGACCCACACTCTCTCTGCTCTGTTTTCATCGTTGCCATTGAAGTGTCTTTGTGAGCCTGGTTGGGTTTGGATGGAGGGATGAGAAGAGGAGTAGAGAGAGAAACACAGAGACAGACAGAGAGAAATGCATGGGGAGGGTCTCAAGTGCTCTCACTGCTTCTACATAATGGCCCTGGCTCTCGCCCACTCCATTAGTTGCCCTGGGAGACCAGACATCACACACACACATACACACACTTGCGCTCGCTCTCACCACCTCTGCTGACCAACAAAGCATCCGAGATGCTGTCTCCTTGGCGACCACCTCCCTTAGCTTTTCTCATGGCTGTGATGATGATGATGAGGAGGAGGAAGGATGATGGAGGTTGTGGTCTGGAGAAAAGATGAGCTGTGATCCTCCAAGAGGTGCTCAGAAATACATTTCAGATTGCCTGCGAGTGTGTGTGCATGTGTGTGTGTGTGCATGTGTGTGATCTCTGGAAGCAGTTTTAATTCCGTCTCCATAAACACTTCCCATGTTGTTTTTTTAAGTCGGATGTAACTGATAAACAAGTTCCTGTTGACTTTTACAGTATGACTTTTTTCATGTTGGCTAAAATAATAACTTTTGCTGAGCTCAATAATATTTTATTTATTGAGAAAGCCCTGGTTAAAATAATGGCTTAAACTATCAAATATATTTACCACAGGGCTGGGCAATGTGGACAAAATCAAATTTTATGAAATGTAATATTTTTTTTAACCAAATACCAATATTATGACAATATTGTAGGGTTAACTATTAATGCTTTTACAAAATATTTACAGCAAGATTTCACATCACTTTGCAGCCTTTCGAACCAGTGAGACAAGATTTATGCAATATTACAATATCCAATATGTAAGACACTATTGCGTCTCATGCCACAGTGTCAATATAATGAAGAGATAATGCTCGTTCCATTTTGACCACATTCAGCTCACCTGCTGTCTTTTTTAAAAATGCAGATAAGATGTGGCTTAATAAGCTAAAAGCTTACACATTGTTGACTGAAATCTGAGTGTTGGAGCTTGCTTTGGAATACACAGCCTAACGTGATTACCTCTGTTTCTCTATTGCACTTTGCTGTGGATAAGTGAAAAGCTATAAGCTAAAGGAAAGTTCAGACTCTGAAATAACCCTCAGATTTCTCTCCCCCCTTCAGGAATGAGATGGAGCGCCACTTCCTGGAACTTCTCCAGTTTAATATCAACGTGCCAGCCAGTGTCTATGCCAAGTACTACTTTGATCTGCGGCAGCTGGCTGATGACAACAACCTCAGCTTCCCCCTGGAGCCTCTCAACAACCAACGCGCCCAGAAACTAGAGGTGAGCTTCTGTCTTCCAGCTTGTCTCATGATGATTCACCTGTAATATTTACCTCCTACCTGCAGTGAGCCTCATAAACAGGAGCTGAGGGATCAGTGCTTTTGAACTGAAACACCTCTGATTAAAACACAATGATCTATTTGCTTTTTTTTATGACAGCCTTTGAGTAACTGATGTTTTTGTGCATTCAGGCCATTTCAAGACTATGTGAAGACAAGTATAAGGACCTGAGTCGAGCAGCGATGAGACGATCCTTCAGCGCAGACAACCTGATCGGTATACGACGCTCCAACGCTGTGCTGTCATAGGCCAGACTGCTGCCCTCTGATTTCCAAAGCCCAGCTAACCCACCGCCAGCCCCGGACAAACGCAGGTTCAACACAGCCACATCAGGCAGGACACGGGCTGGAAAACGCTCTGTGTGACCTGCACAAACAGTAACTTATATTAGAGCTGTGTGAGTGACAAATTACACTTGAAATTGAGGTGTTTACGTAAAACTTCACCACACAGCTCTTGTTTTTACCAATCCCTTATTTATTTCTAACTTGTCCCGTATTTCTCAGAGAGGGTGTTCAGTAGGAATTGCTCTACTGCAGTTATCTCTGAGAGGCTTTGTATTGTTATAAAAATGTAATTTCTCCCCGAAATATTTGAATTATTCCCATGCAACATGGTGTTATTCTATAGCTTAGTTGTTTACACTAAATTCTGTGAAATACCAAAACCAACAATGTGCTGGCTCGGCTTAACTCTGTGTGACTCATGTGTCAGTCTAACACAGCAGAGATTTACATGTGTGTTAACAACAGGGGACCCGTTATAAGGAGCGTCTTTAACAGTTGCAACCACTTTTTAACATATTTAAAATGGGCACAGCAAACAGCAAAACATGCACTGCAGACTTAAACAGTCAGAACCAGATAACGCTGCACATGCATTGGCTGCATTTAGTCACTTTAACACATGAGGACGCATTAAGAGACGAGGGGAAAAGGTAAACTAAGCTGTCAACAAATTAAAGGAAATAGATTAAAGTGACAAAGAACCAGATGAACCTGAACAAAAAGGGAATTTGTGAGGTTTTAAGAGGCAAAGTATTCCTTCAATTTGAGCAGGAGTGAAAAAATATGTGAAATAAATGCTCTGTTTCTGATTAACACATTTCATATCCTGTTAACTCTTCACATTAAAAGTACCTGTTATTTATTATGAAGCAGAAAAGTGAGTAAATGTTGGTTTTTCATCAGCAGTAACTTCACACAAAGTCACCTCCTTCCAGCTCAAAACGAACATAAAATAGTCAAATAAAGCCAAATCTCAAAGAACAAACAAGGAGAGAAAGTAAAAGTTGTTTTGCAGATTTTGTAAGAAGCTACAAAAGTACAAAGACAGACTTTAAAAAATATCCTGTACAGACTTGAAACAGTTTGAGGGGAAGGATGTGGTCATCATCTGGTATTTAAACTGGTACTGGTAACATGAATACAATTTATGTTTGACTACATAAACATTACTTGTTAATCAGATAATTTCATTGTTGGTTTTGGTATCTTCATGGAATTTGTTGACGATGAGATATTATAGAAACCACCAAGAACATCTTTTATAAAGAAAATCACACTGAATGCAAAAAGTTATTCCTTGTAAATTAGAGTTAAAGTAACTTGTTTGAGTGTAAAAACGGACGTGTTGACTGTTAATTCCAGTGGTGGCGGATTCTGTTTCAGTAAGTTATCTACACGTTTGAGTTAGACGGGAGCATACAGCATGTCATAGTATTGAATTATAAATATTCCAGTGGAGTTTGCTGAAGTAAGGAAACTCTCAGTCAGCTGGGAATCAGGAGTGCCAGTTTCATTTTCCAGATCCACTTCAGGTGCTCTAAAAGGTGCGATTTACAGATTCTGGATCAGTATTGTTACTGAGTGGCTCGATATAGCAGCTAGGTTGACGTAGGCTGGGTCCACACTCCACCCGCAGTATTGTGACCCCTGACCCTTAAAACCTCACCACCTTGACCCCGCCTCAAAGAGCCCGTCGACAGATTACCACCCCGTGCTTGTCCCAGGCCCCCGACCAGAGCTTTCGAACAAACTACATAGATATTGAGGGGAAAGAGACTGATGGATACTCCCCTCCTTTTTGCTTACTATGTAGGCTACTTAGCTGTGAAATTTGTCTTGTTTTTAATTGAAAAAAAAAACATTTGCAGATGGAGTATTTTAAATAAACACTAATCATGTAACAAAAATTTTGTGGTATTTGCAGTTTTATTTGTGTCTGACCTGTGATCATTGAGTCTCACAATCAAAACAAAAACTTTTATGATTTGAATTTGTGTTAAAACTTTGAATAACGAGCCGTCTTTGATACAAAATGAGCAATGTTCCAAACATAATCCTCATTATAGTAGCCTATCTAAAACACTATTGAAATATATCAGTAAATTATGTTTCTACTTGATTACTTTGTTGCAAAATGTTACGGAAAATAATTCTTTGACACTGTATGATTTACAATTATTCTCTGACGTATCATCTGGTGTTTCCCCGGACATTTAAGCCACTAAAAGGGATGAAGGTGACAAGATGCTACTAAAACATCTGGGATAATGTAAACTGACAACCCAAGAAAATATATAACATTTTTAGTTGCTTTTAGACATTTTAATGCAGAAAAATGTTGCAATGTTGCATTTTTACAATGTCAAACAATTCTTTAAATCATAACAGCAAGTGAGGAATAAATACGAATTACTTACTGTTCAATTTGTCAGTTGCTGACTATAATAAATAATTATTAAAAAAGCACTTTCTAAATCCCACAACATTTTCTGCATTATTTATAATGTAAAAAAAAAAGTTGCCATAACAGCTCATATCGGATAGCAGATTGATGGACAAATATCGGCCCATAACATCTGTCGGCTCTACTTCAAACCGAAGAAGCGGATACGTCGGGATCAGAAAGGAAAATACATTTCCTGGATGAGTTGTAAGTATTATCCTTTTTGTTTAGCTATTTG
>CAFUXE010000544.1:532915-569153 GCA_903364295.1 Serranus cabrilla | reverse complement strand
ATAAACCCTGCCTGGGGAGTTTGTGTCTCAGTTATACAGCATGTTACTCCCAGACTGGGCAGGATTTCAGCATTTCAGTCCTATAATACAAACACGTTACCACGTATAATATACAGGCACAGTTATCATAGTAGTAACTGATATACAGCACATGCTTGCTTCACTTTTCCTATTGTTCCATGTATACAGCTCCTGAGGAATGACTGGGAGGGAAGATGGGGCTGTTTGTACTTCTTGAATGTCATTAAAGAAGAATCCACCACTGATTTAAGATACAAGCCAGTTTAAGCGTTTAATAGCAGATATCTCCTGTCACTTACTCTGCACATGCTCAGTAGGATTCTCTCTGTGTGGAATAGAAGCAGGATGATTTGATCAGTTTTCAACAAAAAGCTGATTTTGAGGTATGAACGTTATTTTTTTTTGGAAGTGCAGTATTTTTCTACAGCTGTCTAATGTTTACATAAAAACGTACACACAATTTTGGTGAACATGAGCAGCCAATGTAGGTTATCATGGCTGCTAGATGGGGGACACTACCACATGAACCAAATGTCTGTGATCTGTTTAAATGTAAAATTACATTCAAATAGATGTATCTGCCTGCAAAACAGAAGTTCCTTTCATTGTCAGTTTGGCTTTTTAGGGAAACTTATTTAATATGACTCATTTTTATTATTATCAATTTCTCCCACCAAAGGGGCACTTCTAGTCTTTTTTAGTAAAAATGTTACAATGGCTCCCAGTCTCCCCTACTAAAAATGTAAAGTCTGGAAACGGGGATGACGGGAGACGTCAGACAGAGGCTTAAGTGTCTGAATCGCCACCGCTCTGCAATGCCCAGTCCATCAGTAATAAATCAACAACATCCAAGCTAAGTCACGGCTTTGACCGAGACCGAGCTGACCCTAGCATACCGACAGACCCACTGAACCCTCAGCGGTTTGGTGCGCTGACATGGCTTGACAGGGATGCTGACGTCACAGTCCCAAGGGGGAGGCGTGTCAGAGAGACTGTGTGCTCTGTGGACGCTGAGCTGCTGAGCTTCTGTTCTGATGGAGCTCCACCACAGAAGCAGATGTCGTCTACAGGCTCACCCCAGGGCCACTTCCTACACTTACATTTCCACAAATCTAAGGACCTTAGGAAAATCTCCCACTCAACCTTTCCAGTCATAATTTGGGGTTCACTTGTTGAGTTGGCTCAATGCCACAAGAACCTGGGACCAGTGATTTAACAGAATAATGACTTCAACACATCTGTGATCTGCAGATACTTCACTTCTTTCTGCTGGAAACTTTTATTGAGTTTATTTTAACGTTTTGTTTGATATCTTGGTATTTCACAGTGCAAAACATAAATCATCTATCCAGCAAAATAATTGACAAACATACGCTTAGGTATATTGGTTCCTCTCCCTTATGGGCGGAGCTTTAGGTCCTTCAGGGTAAAAAGTAATAGGTTAAAACTTTGCTGCAATGGTGTGATACTTTTCATACTTCTTACTAACAGATAAACTGAAACTGCTGGCACAGCGTGCATGGGTGGGTTATGATTTTATTTTTTAGCTTTGGCATCTCTGCTGAGCACTTGATCACTGTTCCAACCTGTGAAGGTGCTGAGCACACAGAACAGTTATCACTGGACGATATATCACAGCACTGTGTCCCGAAGGCAGGACAGAATCCTGCTGTACATGGGGGCCTCATATAAATAATGGGATAAGGGATCTGTAGTTATGTATAGTCTTATCTAGCATTGCAAAAATTAGTTCTGGGATTTAAAAAAAACAACTTTCTTTACTCCACCAATGTGAGTGACAGTGACACTCACTTGTTAGAGAGGAACATGTGCCTGCATAAGGAATGAATGCTGTGTAACATGTGATGCTTTATGATTAGTTATCCTGCAGATATGCATTGTACATGGTAGGGAATGTCTCTTGGACTCACAGAGGGACATGAACACAACGTTTCAACCAGTCTGCATGGTTCAGTGCTTGGTATTCAGTTGGGGTTTTAAAAGCATGGAATGTCTCCATCCCCGGCCCCTCAACCACAGACCAAAAGAGCGGGGAGGGTGCACTAATGCCCTCTGTCTTTTTCTTCCATCACTTAACGTCAGAGGAGGCTTTACTTTTGGCTGTGAGGCTCAGTGCCTCGGAGGCACGAAAAGAGAGGGCGCTCATCTTGGAGCTGATGCTCGGGTGAGGCCCTGTGGCGACACTCGGCGAGCAGCGCAGCAGACGCAGTAAGTTCTTGCGAAAATTGTTCCCAACAAAGCCGTACACTATTGGGTTGACGCAGCTGTTGAAGTAGGCGATGCAGATGGTGAAGGGCATGGCGGTGTCAATGATTTCCAGGAGGGCGCAGTTCTCCACCTGTGTCAGCTGGGTGAGCATCTGCATCAAGTGGAACACCTGATGGGGCACCCAGCACAGGAAGAAGGCCAGGACAGCTGCTGCGAGCATGCGGAGCACCTCGTCATCCCGTGAACGAGAGCTCTTCTGGATGCGTCTCGCCCCCAGCAGCGCCCGGCCGATGAGGCAGTAACAGGTGATGATGATGATGAAGGGCACCAGGAAGCCCAGCAGGCTTTTCATCAGGCTCATGGCCAGCAGGAGCTCCTTCAGCCTCACGGCGTTCTCTTTGGTCGGGTGCAGGATGCCACACACTGTGGTGTAGTTTGTGATGTTGTGGAGGTCCCTGGTCAGTGCGGTCGGCACACTGAGCAAAGAGGCAAAAAGCCAGATCACCACACAGGTGATCCGTGCGTACACCACAGTGCGGAACCTGCGTGACCGCATCGGGTGGACGATGGCGAGATAGCGGTCCATGCTGAGCGCTGTGAGGAAGAAGATGCTGGTGTAGAGGTTAAAAATCACCAGCCCTGCACTGGCCTTGCACAGGAATCCTCCGAAGGGCCAGTGATAGCCTGTGGCGGTGGAAGTGGCCCACATGGGCAGAGTGATGAGGAAGGTGAGGTCGGAAATAGCAAGATTGAGCACAAATATGTTGGCAACAGTCTTGAGCTTCATGTAGCAGTAGATGACAGCCACCACCATACTGTTTCCAACAATGCCGATGACAAAGTTACAGCTGTACACGATGGGCACCAGGGTGAAGATGAATTCATGGCTTCCAGACATGCCGCATGTCAGACTGATCCCTTCTGGTGCTCCTGCCGTTATATTCTGCATTTTCCCTTTTTAGTGCCAGATCCTGGGACTTTTAAACAGGGGGCCCTGTCGGCAGGGTGCGTCTGTGGTGACTGATACAGGCCTTGGGCGAGGGCCTCAGCGAGTCCTATAAAAGAAACACAACAAAAATGTCACAGGCAGTCTAGGGGAAGAGCCATCATTACCGCTGGCATGGTCCATAAACGCTAATCCACACGAGCACCAATGAAAGTGCTCACCCTACACCAGCTCATTAAAGACCTGCACATTAAAGCCATCCTGACGCTTTATGTTATTTCTGTAAAATAAGAAGCCATGAAAAACAGATGTTGTATGTTATTCAATATTCCAAAAATGCCCTTTGAAACATCATTATTCAGACAGCCTCCATTCTCCCCTCTCCTTTAAATCGTCTCTCGGCTAATGAATGGCAACAGTAAAACAGTACAGTGTTTATCAAATGGTCCGTCCATCTGGGTGGACTGTCAGCACCCGGAAGGAGAACATTTATGCCTTGTGTTACGACCTGTGTTAATGAAGACTGCATGGCAAAGTGCGAGCTTGGATAACAACACCATTAAACACGGAGGTACTGAGGGAGCGGGGAGGAGAGAGAAAGAGAGCGCTGAGGCTCCAGTCACTGTAAAAGACATGTCACGTTTCAAACCCTCGGTGTGCAGAGATACATTGTACCCAGCATGAGAACTTCTAATCAGCACACACCTAAACAAACAGGACAGCAGGGATTCGGCTCTGTGGAAACTTTGCTCTGTGAGAAAATCAAACCTGCGTGCTGCGGAAAATTTGCCTCGGGGCTACTTTTTGCTTCATTTGTACCAGCAGAATGTGAAATGGGAATAAAAAACAAATTCTCCCCTTTGTCGAGTGTCTTTATGTTTAATAGAATAGCTTAGCGAGTGTCATTAGCGGGGCTGATGTAATAATATTTGCATAAGCCTCGTATATTCTATTACTAAAGCTGCAAAGATAGGTTCTGTTACTAATTACGTGAAAATGACAACATGTTTGTGGTTGCATTAAAACCAAACAGATGCTAGGAAAACATGTTCTGAATTTGGAGCTCAAAAGTGGGAAAAAACAGGGAGTTCACTACCATTACAAGGCTTAGGCGCAGCACGCAAGCTGGTTTTTGGCACCAACTAAACTCAGTGAATGTATTCATCGGCTTTATTTATTTAACCGTTATTTAACCAGAAAGGTCCCATTGAGACATGATATCTCTGCTGCCAGGGAGTGCTGGGCAAAATGGGCCGAAAAACAAAAAGGCTCATATAAATAGAAAGGGGGGCGAATACATCACAAGGAAAATACCAAAAGACAACAAAAGACACAAAGTAAAATCAATGTGGAGAGCAGCAAATCACTTTCCCCTGATCTAACAGTTGAAGTTGGTCCTCAGGGGATTTTTTTAGTACATTTTGTATTTCAGCTGTTTGGGTGTTTATTTATTATCAGCTGTAGCTTTTCAATAAGTCTTGTACATGGATATATTCATAATCATGGCCCAAAATGATGTGAAATTGCATATTTTTTGATTGAAAAACTCCAACTTTATCTGCAAACTTAGGGAAAACACTGACATACTTATAATAAAACAACTTTTTTTATAGATAAAATGCAGATTACTTTATATGTTGGAGCAGTATGAATGGAAACCCTCATTACCACTTTGACTAAACTGAGCTGGTGTCTTGCCACAAGATGGCATTCTAGCTTCAAGATTTTCCCTCTCTCAACTGACACAGCACAGTGATATCATGATATACAATACAGCTAAAACAGTAGTGTTGCTCTTACAAGTCGTGCTGCCAACTTATTGAATGCACTTTTAAAACCTTCCCTCTCTGCATTCCTATTGCCCTCTGGTTGGCATTAACACAGTCTGAGCCCTTACAGTAGAACTATTTTATCTCACAGTCAAAGATCTCCTCATTTTCCAGCAGGATTCAGTGGATGAACTCTTTGAAAAAACCCCTGCGTGCACTAAAGCTACTACCGTATCGGTTGCAGATGTGGGGATAGTTGAGTGTGGAAGATGTGTGGGTGCCAAGGGCAACAGAATAATGAAATATCTCTGTGCGTTTCCTGCACAGACCCCGGTGTAGTGAGCAGGGTAAAGCACCAACACAGATGTCACTGCTTGGATTTACTGTACATGTGTTTTCTTTCTATAATGATTATAACAGTGGGTGGCTGTAAATTTAAACTACACAGAAGAAAGTGAAAACACATATCAGTTTCACAGTGTCGGGATTTAAAAGCATTAAAGAATATCTCTTGATGCTAAGAAGATTTCTGATGACTACAAATGGAAATGTGGGAGAAAATGGACACCACATGCCATTTACTGTGACTGGAAAGGCTGGCATTACAACCGCCAGTATTTTTCCATGAGGGAGATGCTCAAGGCAAGAGGACGTGTGTGGGGAGTTAATATAAACAAAGCTGAAAGTTATTGCTGCCTATATAGTATGTAAGTGAGCCCCATAATAAAGGTGCGGTGACGGTGAGTCGGAAGCAGGTGATTTAGTGCAGCTGTGTCCAGTGAGCTATAGCTCGGGAGTGAGATGGCACATTACTGAATGACAGCCATAAACCCCGGGTGACCACAGACAGGAAGGTAAACAGCTACTTCACAAGGTCCACGAACAAGCTGCATCCTCTCGGACGAGACAACGGCCTGTTTGCAAACACACAGCTGCTTACAGTGAACGATAAAATCAGGTTGTGGAGGAAGTTTGGGGACAATATTGCTCCACAGTGCCGAGGCCGACCCCTGAATGGCACTGTAATAGCAACATTCCTCTCCTAATCCTATTTCGGGGTATTTAAATGCAGCCTCTTCCAGGGATCATGGGAATTTCTTAAAAAAGCTAAATCTAGGAATATTAAACTCGCAGCCAAATGATCCCGAATCTTGAATGGTGGTTCCCATCAACGCAGCTATCTGAGGCTGCCCTCGGCCTGAGCAGCCGGCTGCTCTGACATGAGCACCACCATCTGGCTGCCCACAGAGAGAGCCACTAAAATGTCTGGTTGATGGAGTTAATGATTTATATCAGCCCATTATGAAGTGAGGTTCATCTTACTGGGAACACTCCACCTCAGCCGCCCGCCTCATGATCAACCTCTCGTTTAGGCCTCGTTTCAGGCCTTTCGGTCAACAGAATGTTTTGCAACAGCGGCCGCTTTCCTGATTTGTATCCTGAATCTTTAAACAGGAATTTAAATTTAAAGGCACAGTACACCCCAAAAGCAAAAATGCACTGTCGTGCTGTTTATCAATTGAGATTGTTTTGGTGTGCGTTGCTGATTTCTGGAGATATCGGCTGTCTGTCTCCTTTTTATTATAACGACACAAGATGAAACACTTGTGGTACAGCAATATCTCTCTCTTCAGAAATCATGACCCGTTTACTCATGACAATCCACAGTTGTGAACAGTTTCATAAACAGACTATGCACTATAAATAACATTTTTTTACGAAATACTACAAAAAAATCTCGGTCATGATTTCTTGAAAGACACATTAATGTTGAGTTTTTTTTTTTGCCACTTTGAGCACCTCAAGAGCCATCTAGTCCCTTTATATTTGAAAGAATGCAGATATTTTCATGGCCATTTACTTCATGAAGCAGCTCAAACCAAAACAACTTGATAAAGAGCACTACATGTAAGAGGAAAAATCTGTATTTCTATTTTTGGGTAAACCCAGCTACCACCACCAACACATGGCGTGCTTACAGTGGCACCTTCACGTGCTGTAGCTGTGGCTCCGCTGTAGTGCACCTGGACCACAGCCTCATACAACTCACTTCCTCCTCTGTCTCAACTTACAGCTCCTCACTTCATCTGAAGGGTGTTTGAAGTAGGAAACTTGACCAAGACCAAATGTAAAAAAAACAAACCAACGTACTTCTCCATTTCTACACTTGATACATATGTGTTCCCTGAGAGAAAGAACAGGAGATTTTCATTAAGCGTGTGTGTGAGTGTGTGTCTATAGAGTGAGAGCGACAGTGTCCATGAACTACATGACGATTTGACTTTTGCTCACCAGAGAGGAGCTAATGGAAATATTGGCTTCAGAAACCATGTCTGCATTTTTTTTTGTTTACAAAACTGCACTTTAATGGGACTTGCACAATTAAACAGCCCAAACTTCAGCCTGCGAGGCCTGCCTTCATTTCCTGTGCTGCATTTTATGAAATAAGCCACCAGTTCACTTACAGAATCAAAACAAATTATAAATACTTTTCTCCCCTACTTATTTTCAATCATCGAGATGGTTTGTTTAGAGATTATTCAACTGTAGAACCAGAGATTATACAGAATAACACATTTACAAAGTAGTGTCGCCTCCAACATAGATACATCAGAGTGAAAGTAAGCACTTGTAAAAGTGAAACCCATACAAAGCTCTTGGATTAAGAGCGTGATGTTGAGCAGCCTTCACTCTGAATCCACAACTTATTTTCCTCACGTTCGTTCAACAGTTTGACCTGTCTCTCCCTCAGACAAGGCAGGAAAAAATAAATGGCACCTGTTTTTCTCTTCTTTTCTTCAGTAACCTTTCCCTGCTATTCTACATCCACCCTCCCATTTCCCCTGCTTATTTTGGGATTAAATTCTTCATAAAGAGAGGATTTTTAGGCAGCCTTGAGCAACTGTTTATCAGGAAGTGGATCCAGTTCTCTATGGGGATATGAGACAATGTCAACTTTCCAATAGAGTCCATAATCTCATGGTAGCCTATAGTTTGCATGCTTTAGTTCTGGATTCTTCCAATCCCTACCGCACAGCTACAGTAGCTGTGTTAGAGGCTCTGCACACACAGGACTTTCACATGAACAACTTAAACAAACAGCAACAACAGGTGGCACAGATCAACTCAGTGAATACATCTAATATGTCTTTGTGTTAAATGAATTCGCTGTTGTGCATGCGCGGGCTCCCAAGGTTTTATTTTTAACAAAAGGTTTAGTGGGATAAATATTTACAGACACTGGAACCTTCCTGTGCCGACGCTGGAGCATTAAAAACAGCCGCAGCGAGTTTAAAATCTGCCCATCCAATTACAGAAAGTTACATTTAAAGAGTTTAACGACAAGATAATTGTTTAAAAAGTTGGTAAAAACATCATAAAATGAGGAAATGTGAGTTCTTACCTGTGGTGCTGAATCAGGAGGCGGTTGATGCTGTCAGAGCAGGACACTCAGAGAGACCACCGCAGTGTGCCAGTGGCTGCCTCTGATTTAACTTAACTGGTGGAGCGAGACGAGCAGGAATACCGTCTGACACACACACACACCCAGTCCTCTCTCTCTTTCTCACACACACACACACACACACACTACAATGATGAATGAATTACACTGGAGCCAGTCAGCTACGTATTGTCCAAGCCCATCTCTCTCTGTGGCCTGCGCACACACAAACAAACACACAAAATCTTGCACAATAGCACCTCTTCTCCTCCTCCTCCTCCTCCCCTCTCTCCTCCTCCTCCTCTTTCCACCCCCAAGCACCATCTCTCTCTCTCCTCTCTCTTAATGTCTGCTTTTAATCACTCACTTTCCCTTTCATATGAAATTTATTGCCGCCTCTGACAGGTAGAGCTGATTAAAGCGCCAAATCTGGGCCTGTTGCGCAATCTTTTGAGGCCGCTCAATTCAGTTTTACAGTTTAATTAACCAGACATGCACGCACACCGGCATAGACAGCACTTTGGCTAATCTTACTTTAATATCTCCACCACCTCTTTTCCTCCACTAATGTCCATCTCTCATCCCCAGACAGTCCCCTGTCTATTGTCCTCTGCACAGCATGAAAGGAATGCCCAGCCTTTGATTGTGATTGGACCTGTCGACACACTGTATTAATAGCTGCCACAAGCTCGCCCTTGGCTTGGATCAGGGGCTCGGGGAGGGGGCGATATTGGCGGGGTGGAGCGGGGGAGAGTTGGGTTTCCACTTTTCTATCACTCCTTGCTGGGCTTCCTAACTACATTTCCCGTTTTCCAGCTTGATTCAGTTGTCACTCATTTGTCAAAGTTTTTTTTTAGGTGGATGTATTGTTGGAGTGTGTGAATGTATGTGCATGTCAGGGTGACCGGGCTGACAACTCCCCGTGGTCCGGCAGCCTTTGTTGAGGCTATTTAAGTGTGATTGCAGCACTTGCTCAAGAATGTGACTGGTAAAAATGTACTCCAAAGAATCATTTCACACAGGATTAAAGGAAGGAGATTGGTGCAAAATTGAGGAATCTGAAGCCTGCACACTTTACGGTTGTGCAATGCAGCTGTAATAAGAAAAGATTTCTATTTTTAGTACCTGCAAACATCCATCAGACACTCCTCGGCTGTTAAGATATTTGTCTCTCACTATTCTTCTCTTTCTCAAGGTCCTGACAGGTGTTGAGAAGTGGGTCACATCCTCACCTCTCCGTCTCAGTGCGAAGCCGCTATCGCAACTGTCACGGAGATGGATAGTGATGGATGAGACGGCATGGCTGTCATCCTCTAAATCCCCTCAGTTTCAGTGTCTGCGGCGCTGACGGCGAAGACAGCCATCACCTGGGCTAAAGACAAACAAGGAAAGAAAGGAAAAACAAACACTTTGAGCTAAGTGGAGGTCCTGTTTGGTGGCTTTTGCTCGCTCAGGTGTGACCTTGCCGTTTGAGAATCACATTTACAAAGCTAACTAAGGCTAACAGCGCCTCAGAGGTCACACGGGGTGATCTGGAAAACTTTGTGAAAGTACATGACATGAAGCAGAGAGCTCTTCAGTCTTTATACCTGTCATTTTTCAGGAAGAGTCAGAAACACAGCAACAGAGCCATTTACACCTCCAGGGGGGAACATGATCCATTATGTCGTCAATTACCTTGAATGATAAGAATCATCCATTAAGCGAATGTTATCTTATCCTGTCACAGCAAAAAGCAGCCGTACAGTATCACATCCCCTGCACCGTCTTGGTCACGCTGCCACAAGAATTATCAACAATCTATATCTGACCCACGAGACCTCTCAGGAAGTGAGGAGAGAGTTATGTACTGAGCTCTGAATCTCTGCTGCATTTTCAAAACAAAAAAATTCTCATTTGGGACAGGATGTTGTTGCAACACAACGCACTACAACACTGATTTACACCCCGCGAGTACAAGCAGAAACAGATGTTGATGATTTAAAATGAAAAAAAAAGAAGAGATCTGGGAAGAATAGAGCATGTGGGGATATTAAATTCCATATGAGACTGTACCTTTTTAAAATGGATGGGTGGTGTTTATTTCAGGTTGTGCAGGGTGCATTTATGTCCTGAAAATGAACTCCATATTTACTCTACAAAAGAGATAAATTATCATTCCAAGATTCTTTCTAAATTGGTGTTGTGCAACGCTTAAGAGTGTGATGCAACTGTAGTCAAATAAAACCAAAAAGAGGTCATTTATCAAGTGTTGGGTAATGCATAATTTCTGGGTGAGGAAGGCCAGAATGAGGACAAGGCCTCATCTCAAATGCTCATACCCTGGAGGTGTGATAGTGGGCGATGCTCTTGCTAATCAAATCACTCTAACAAGATAAGCTGTGTTAGCACTTAAGCTGTAGTACAATGAATTGATGACCAAGGTAATTACTGGCAGCACAGAGCACTGCGGGACACGGCGGACCTTTTACACCACAGCAACACAGGTACTAAAATGCCAAACCATCACACAGCCACCTGCTGAAGAAAGACAATACTCTGTGAAGTCTGAGATTTAACCGCAAACTGCTGACCTGTTTTGATTGACAAGAAGCTGAGTCATCTCCTCCACCTGTTTAAAAATATCTCACATGTGGCTGCGTTGTTTGTTTTTAAATAAAGTGTGAATTGATTGCATTTCAACTGGTGACAAGGGGCCAATTCCACATTAAAAATAAAGTTATTGAGTTTCTTTCCTTACATGCTACTCATTCGTTTCTAAAAAAAAATGCAAGTTAAACAGAGCCAAACTGCCAAGCTTCTTTCGCAAGACACAAATCTCATCTGTATGAAGACATGTTGTCTTAATGAGAATCATCAGTTTCTCTTCAAAAGTCTGTTCAGCCTGTACTTGTCCACACTGTTCCCGCATGAATTGCATTTGCAGAGCTGTTTCACAACAGCCGACATCTGGAATCGTCATGGCAGGAAAAGCACAGGTGGAACTAATAACACTGCGGATGTCGATGTTCCAGCAATCACTGCAGTGAAATGCAACAATTAATAATGTTATGAGATACGCCGGTGAAGAGTGTCAGCTCGACTTTACCTTTTAAGGTATTGCCAATGTTTTGTATGAGATTACTGTAAAGAGAATACATGAAAGGGAACAAACTGAGGCTGAGCAATGATCCTAAGCATGGATGGATTACTGAACAGAACTACAGAGCAGATACCAAGGAGCCCAAAGTGTGCTTGGCCTTCAACCGCATAATGTAACAGGAAGAGACATGTACCCACAACAAAGAATGAGAGATGACTTCGACTTCTGCAAAACAAGATAATCATGATAAAACAATGTCTGTGCCGCATTACGTCTCCCAGTTATGCTCTTATTGAAGTTACCATTTCAGTATGTTGTGGATGGACACTAACACTACAGCATAGTTTATCTTTTTTCTATTTTTATCAAATATATTTGTATTTATTATTTTATATTATTAACTTATATGTGTATATATATATTTACTAATTTAATATTATTTATTTATCTGGTTTTTTTTCATTTTATTTTCTACTGAATTCATTTAATAATCTTTTTTTTTTTTTTTAAAGTTCAATAAATGCATGATGACTCCGAAGTCAATAAGTAATCGTGATCTCAATATTGTCCTGCTATATTCGAGCAGCCCTTAAAAAAGATACAAAACAACTAAAGAGACACAAAACAACCACAAATAGACACAGAGTAATATTTGTAATCATTTTTTGACCACAGACAAACAATGGCTACAAAGAGATACAATACAACCACAAACAGACACAAAGTGACACAAAATGACCAAAACAAACAGAAAATGGCTACAAAGACACAGAAAACCATAAGCAAAATGACAACATGCAAAACAACAGGATAACAGGCAAAACAAAGTCTTAAAAATAATTCAGTAAAGCTAGGCTATGCTTACAGTTAGCATTACTGCATCAGTCACAAGTGACACATATTCTGCTGCAGCGTAATTGAACGCAACATCATTTTGCCTCCATCTCGGCGCTCATATGATACAATGACGCTAACGTTGCCCCTAAACCTAAATGGCACCCCTTGGTGCTAATGCTAACGTAGCATTTCATGAGCTAACTCAATGGCATCGTTCCTCTCACCTTTGCTTCAGGACGCCTTTGCGAGGAAAACGACCATGTTTGGTGTTCCCTCGTGCTCCATCGGACCTGTTAGTCGCCTAAATCCAACCCGTGTCATTCCTTCGTCGGCCTCAAACTTGAACTCCAAACCGGAAACGCTATTTCCCATCCCTGCTGTAGAAGTGTTGCCCTGCTGCAACCCTGAGACGCCCCTGCTTTGCTTCATTAAGGTAAGAACTCGCTGCCTGTGCTAATATACTGTATATTGTGAGTATCTTTAGATGTCCCGGCTCTGTTCGGTTGCTGTTTATGTGCTTTGCTGACAAGCTGCTTGCTGTTTAATTGCTCTCAGGCAGATCTGTGTGTGGCCTGCTGCTCTCATAATATGCAGTGTTCGCTGAGATGTTAATTGGGATATTGTGTTGTGTTTTCTGAGCTTGGTTTTCATTTTTGCACGTGAATTATGATGCCTTCATGGTTTTGCATGGTTGGGAAATATGAATACTCTTGTTTTGACTGTTGTTATTGGCTGGATTGGGTCAGTGTTGCATCACCCTTCCTCCCCAGTTTGTTGGGAATAGTTTTACTGTATGTTTCACTGCAAGCTCTAGGAGATGTCTCTATTGTGTATCCAACTATTATCTTGAAAACATGCTTCACTTATTACCTTGTAATGTTGGTTTAATTGAGGACATTCCATATTTATTTAATACTGAAATCAATTTCAACAGTTATGTGACAGTGTACTTAATCTTTTTCTCTTCATCTTGTAAGATTTAATACTGAAGTCCTGCTTTGTGGTTTCTGCAGCTGCTACTCAGCTATTCATCATTTTACATCCATGTCCTAATGATCATGTGCTGCACAGAGTGTGAGTGCCCCATAGCTATTCCTACTGTTCTGCTCTGCTGCTTTTCTGTTGTTGCTGCTTTCAAACTGCTTCCTGCTGTTGCTGTTCATATACTGCGTACAGTATGTTGCATTTCACACGCTCCACCTCCACCACTGCATCCACATGTTGACGGAGTCTTAAAGTTCTCCTCTGAGGAGGAAAGTTTATTGTCATTGCTCCCCAATCCCTGCTGCGCTGAACTTGAAGGCTTTTGGGGAGTGATGAGGTCAGAGTCTAGATGCCAAATATCAACTCTGTGTTCACATAATAAATCCCTCTCATGTAATATGAACTGACCCATAGCTGCAATTTTAATGCCTTGACATAGTGATATATATGCTGTAACAGTATGCAGAACATTATATTTTATAGTCACATTCTTGTACAGTACACCAGGGCTGGACAATATGGACAAAGTCTTCTATCTTAATGTAGTTAATTGATAAAAAATATATATCATGACAAAGCATTTTTTTGGTCATTATAATATGTAATAACTAAATATTCTATATGAAATAACCACATGGTAAAGCATATTTTTGTTTCCTTTAAGCTTTGCATCATCCAAATAATATATATACATACATTTTTATGCTTTGAAGACATAAATATATCACTGTATTGTCCGGCCCTCCAGATTCAGAGCAAATTAATAGTAATTTGTAATTGAGAAACAGATTTTTAAACATTAATACTGTACTTTCAAAAGCATAATAGTCACATCGATAAATGCTTTTTTTGTGATAACATGCTGACTTAAAGACACGTTAATTAAGACATTTATCAACTTAATTAGCCACCTAATTAACATAAATAGTTATGTTTAAAATATTGCAGTGATTATAGTGCTACAATAAATATAACATATGAGCTTTGAGCTAAAGGCTGATGTTTATCGTGGGGGAGCCCGGTGGTTTGGGTGACATTAGGAAACACTATAAATGATTTACATCTGGTGTGGGATGTTTTAATGCTGCGGTGTCTTAAAAATATGTTTTGTGTTGTTTTGACTTGAAGTGTAGATAATGTGACAAGAAGGCTGTTCAAAACACTATCTAACTTGTATTTTGTCTCATGGATTTTCATTTATATCGACATAACAACTAATTTCTGGGTTCCTGACAGTCCTAAACATCCAGGACTACATACATCACCCTCTGATGGCCCACAAGGGACCTGTCCAAAGTGACTTTAACAAGCCTTTTATTTTCTCAGTGTGCTGCGTAGGTGTCAAGGACAGCTCTGGCACCATCCCTCTGGTGCCGTCAAGGCTCAGAAAATATTTACTGCATCTCTCACACTGAATTGACCTGGCTTGTTAGTGTTGTTGCCTGCACCAGCCCGACTCAGAGACTGTTTAAATGGGAGGGCGAGAACGACGTGGACAAACTGTTACAGAACAGAAAGTGTGTTTCGTCACGAGTTAAAAAAGTCGGTGTTTTAGGGAGTCTGTGTACAGTAACCTGTGAGCACACTGGTTTTGGATTGACCTTTGCCCCGAGCTTTAATTCCTGCTTAACGTCACGGAAATCACTAACCCAGAGGTTGACTGTGGAGATGTAAAATTATGTAACGGTCACACTTCTCTTGATCGGAGCTAAAAGAACAGATACGGCAAAGACAACAAATCTTTTGCACAAACAGGAAGCGTCCAAGAGATTGGGGAGGAAAGTGGTGGGAAGGACTGTGAGGGGCCTCTAAAGAGTCATATTGTTTAGGTCTGGGCTCCCCAAGGTTGCCTTTTTACATGCACACACAGGGAGGGATGGGAAAATACCGAGGGGGATGCTGAGGGAGGCTTGCTACTGGTGTAACCTCTCCCATGAATATTTTAAGCTCTTTATTAGATCTATGAGCGATGAAAATATGGCATCAGTCCTGTGATGTTTATCAGTGGGATGACGCTTGCATTCAATGAAACAGTGAGCTGTCATACAGACGTATTTTACTTCCTTAAGGTTCTATCTGTTCCGCCAAAGGAGCATTATAGACTGAGATAACAGAGGAAGAGGTAATGTTGCCTTCCAGCAAGGAAGTGAGTATGTTGTTGTGCAGGTTTGCTTCTTTTTATTAAAGACATTTGTCATTATAAGCAGACGTCTTAGACACAGATTACAAGAGGGCAAACAAATAAATACGTCTCGATGTTCTTCCATTATAATAGTTTGTTGTTTGGTAGCAGGGGGCTGTCTGCATGGGTCTGTTAAAGGAACACTTTACCTGCAAAATGAACAGTTAAATATCAATTAGGCTCCCTTGTTACCATGAATTCTTGAAGAAAACTTTCTTTCCATTCAATAATCGGAAAACAGAAGGAATCCTTGTTGATTTTAGGTAATTAGAGGGCGTGTTATTAACAGTAAAACTTGTAAAACTACAAATTCTCACACATTGTTGCAGTATAATCTACTGTGGCAAGAATCTGGCCATACATTTGTTATTGAGATTGAACATACTGTCAACAAAGCAAAGATGTATTATGATCGTCATTGCATAAAGAGCACACCATCATTTGCATACAATCTGAGTAAAAATCTGGTTTCTGCATTTGCATTTATCACAGTCTCTGTAAAATCCAATATCCTAACACTTCTTTTTGTCCAATCTGATGCAAATCTTTGCATGTTTCTGCATCTTTTGCGTGTTTTTGAGAATCGATAGATTATCACAAATATAATATTGTGAAACTCAAGTGTATTTATATGGTCTTACACCCCTCGTATTATCCAAAAAATATTATATGCTCACCACATCCCAAACCATTTTTAAAACAATGTACGGACTTGCATGGACGAGTAGCAAATGTGCAAGCTTTGCTAATACTTGTGTTAGAAGTCATGAAAGTGTTTTAAGTAGCACAGTTTTGAAAATACATTTGTGTGTCAGTGGTTTTGCTTCAATTTATCAAGGATTTTCTCAGATTTTACATTCACTCTGGGTGTCATTAGCTCTCCATTTCAATTAGTGATATAAAAATCAGGATTGTAAAGGTCAATAGTGGCTGACAAGTGGCTTTAGTGTGCGACATTACTTAAAAAAAGAAATGCATATAATTGCTCTTAGACTTTTACTCTCCATTTACTTTAAAGTCAGTTTGGTGTGTGTGCGTGTCCATACAGATGTATGGTTGTAAAATCCCTGGCTGTTACTGTATTGTTCCCTTTCGTAAAACTCAGCGTGTGCCTGTGATGTGCGTAAGAGAGAAGAGTTTCACACACACACACACACACACACACACTGTCGTACTAAGGGTCTGGAACCTGTTCTTATCCCCTGCCAGGCTTTCCTTAAGTAAACAGCATGTGAACAGCATTGAGTTTTCTTTCTCACCCATGACCCTCTCTCTTTAAAAAAAGAGCCATAACCAGGCAGGAAACATTACAGAGGAGTCCTGAAATAAAGTCAACCTCAATTAAATGCAAAAATAAAACAGGTATTAATAATAAACATCCAATAAATCACATCTGGACAGTAAATTTTGCTTTTAAGATGTATCTGTGTGAATGTGTCCTGGAGGGTTCGTACAGTATCTCAGCTTGTACCCACTTCCCTTTAAACCCCCTTCGGGCCATGTTGTTGCTCTCTGGGGCTGCTGGAGAGTCTGGGCTCAGCTGAGTCAATAACCCTGGGGCCCTCCAGTCCATATAAACACCCCCGTCCTCCGGGAAGAGGGTGACTCGCGCCACGCTGGCGATGTTTTGTCATGTCCTCAACTCTGTGGTAACAAACAGATAAGACCCTGACAGATGTGTGTGGAGAGAAAGGTTCTGTCTTTAAAGACACTGTTGCATCACAAATAAGCAGGCTCTCTTTAGTGATAGCTTGGTGTATAATTGGAGCAGTGTGTGATGCATTTAGAACAAATAATGATAAACTTTGTTACTCTGGAGGAAGCCGTATTAAAACATTAATAATGCACTCTTCAGAGTCAAACACTCACGTCTCGAACGTGGCTTACAAGTTTCTGAGAGAACTTTGACGGGCTGGGTTTGCTTGGATTCATGGTGGCAACAATACAAAATTGTGACACAATGTGAAATCTAATTACACTACTAAATATACTTTATTCAGTGCTGAACACAGCATGTGTAGTTTAGATCTGTATAAGGAATGAAACTAAACTGGACAATGAGTGACCATGGATGTTAGGTCATGGACTCAAGTATCATGATCTTTGGGGTTATTATCATAACACAGTATCACTGCTGACAAAACTGGCAATTCGACAATCTCCTCAGACTGAAAGACGGGACAGAAAATGGTGAGGACAGCTGAGAAAATCATGGGTACTATAGTCCCATCCATTCAGGACACAGTACAGACATGCTGCCTGACCAAGGCCACTGTTGGGACACCATCCGCCTCAGTCATGGACTGTTTGTACAACTATATAGAAAAACCAACAGCCAGACTGTGTCATGACAATACATCATTTCACGACGCCTTACGTTCTGATCTTGGAGCAAACCATTGAGACGCTGCTCACTAACATGGACACACAAATCTGAACGTCCCAGAGGCGTTCTGGGGGGACCAAGTGATCCTGGTTCTGTGGCGCCTTCGGAGGTAGTAACAGAGGTGTTACATTGGCAAGACTGTTTGAGGCAGGATCAATGTGAAGCAGCGGAGCCGGCAAGACGGAAAATATGTGACGTACGTTATTTGTAAGAACGTCCGTGTAATAAGAAAGGAAGCAGACGGTATCAAACACGCTTTTTACTTGAGTATGACAGTAATCAAATCATGATGAAAACAGAACAATGTCTTCCGCCATTATTGTTTTGAATGCACTTTTCTGTCGCTTAATGTACACATACTGCAGCAGGACATATATACTGTCCTGTGCTATTGTGGTGCACTGCCACTGCTCTGTAACCCGCCTCTGCCATCTCGTCCCACTTTGTTCCACGATGCTGCATTGCAATGTGAACAGACGCCAATATTATGTCTTTTGCATAATCAACTTGTGATTTTTACTTTTTAGTAAAGTTGTGATGTAATTTCATTTAGCTGTGCCATTACCCATTGAATAATAGGCCTGTCAATGGCTCATGGTTAATCATGAATCTTAAGGGCATCAAGTTTTTTATTAAAAATTTGTGCACTGGATTTGAACTTAGAAAAATCGCCAATGCATGCTGTATGGTTATTGCCTTAAAAGGAAACCTAAAGGTATGATCCCACTGTTCTGCTTGGCTTGAATACTATCTGTCCTCATAAACTCTGTCAAACTGGTACTGCTATATATTCCTGTAATTCCTCTCTGGATCTTCATCCCCTGTGTGTTATAACAGCGATGACTCAGTAAATGGATGCAATAACCTTTTAAAAGGACATGCTGTATTGCGGGAACATCATTTTTAGCCAAGCTCTACTGCCGACATCAAGTGCAAACAACAATTTATAATCTGACAAACAGACTCTAAATGGCCTTAACTTGCATTTTTCAGTCATGTCCCTCTTCGTCATCAGGTTCCTGCATGTTTGCTGCATATTCTGGGACCCTGAGTTTACTTGACCTAAAGCAAGCAACAGGTCAAGAAGTTTGTTCCAGCCAGCTCGACTCGTGTCCTGCCCATCCCTCCAGTCCTGTTTTGTTGCACTGATATGCAGACGACAGTCACGTCGTGGAAATCCATTACATGCATTCAGGCATGTTTGTGTTCCGTGTGAAAGTAAATAAATTCCTTTAACGTAGAAGCATCAGTGTAGTTCCCTGGTGTGTCTGCCTACTTTGTCTACAGAATGCCATGCTGTAAAACCCTTCACTGCCCGCTCTCAGGACTTTCTGCTGAGGTGGTCTTACTTAGGGAGTTTGTCTTGGCCTTGTTTTTGAAAGGAGTGCCAGTTAGTGGATGGCACCAAGGTCTTGTTATGAGCACATAGTCCCTGGAAGGAGGAGCTGGTTCTGGTTTCTAATTTAGTTTTCTGTCCTGTTGTTTGTGTTTGGATACTTTGAGACAAAGAGGAATCACAGTAAGAGCATCTTCAGCTTCTAGTGTGACGTATGTCTGAGTTAAGTGGCTGTGTGGGTATGGAATCATGTCAGGAGGGATGTAAGCACATCGTTAAGGCATTTAATTTGGTATTATGGTTGTTGGCGTGACACAGAGAACACGAGTCTCTGGAGAACCACAGAATTGTATTTATTCCTCTATTTGCATCCACCCTCAAATCTCCCACCAAGGACAGACTGTCGGAGAATGTATTTCTTTCCATCTGTACGATTCCTTACGTATTAACCCTCTATATGGATGTTTCCGCCCTTCTTCTAAGTACGACAGTTTGGATCAGTTATGAAAACATTTACCCTATGACGTGGTTGGAGATACACAGAAACATGCAGCCAACTTGTATTCATTTGGGAAAAGTTAGCCATTTTCGTGGACAACTGGGCAGTTTAATGTTAAAGTGAGATGTGCGCATTTCTACGGTGAAGCCTTAAATCTCATTCTGGCTCCTAAAACTGGCACCAAGTCCTCAAAACCTTGACTCGAAGACTTTGAACGAGCTAACTTGTTTCTGCACCATACATCATTTACTATATAGTCAACCATGAAAGCTATTGCTAGGGTGGGCGATAACTCAATCTGATAATTAATCGTCTTTCAATGGAGTCATGTTGTGATGATGTCACATATCGAGATATTGGGATTGGAGCTCGATAGATTTATCGGTTGACAGATGTTATCGGCTGATATCTCTATATAATGTAGAAAATGTTGCTTGGCGTGATTTAGAAATGGTGTTAGCTATTAATGTTTTTATTTATTTATTTTAAATAGTCAGCAACTGACTGAAACTGAACAGTAATGATATTTATTTAGCTCATTATTTAATTATTATTTATTCTCTATTTCCTATTCCTATTTATCAGCACACTAGCACACAGATGTACACACAAGTAGTACACAAAAGTACTCAAAAATAGGCTTTACTCATCTCATCAAGGCTTTTTATACGCAACAAGATATTGCATTATAATGAATGCAGGGACACAGAGTAGGAACCACTGTCTCTGAATATAATAACAGCCCATGCATACTGTGGCTGTGCGGGGAATAAGATAATGGACTCCACATTACATGCGTCACACGAGTAAAGTTGCTGAGCCAACTGTATTGTGTCCCGTTCTTTCAATGAACAACTTGGTCAAAGATTTGGAAACTAAGCCAAGAAATTCCACAGATAGAGCCAAAGCGGCCTGGCATGTTTTCACTGGCAACAACTCTTTTTTTCCCCCTGCGACAGTGACAAATACATCACGGCAACGGACTATTATTATTAAACACAGAAAATATTTGCTAATGTTGAATACATGACAAAAATGTGTTTTTGAGAGTGCCTTCTACCAATCCGATGAATCATAAGTGCCCTTGCACATCAGTGTTTCACTTTCTGTCATTAACCTTGAAGTTATTGGCGTGCTTTAGTAAACATCATCTCATCAAGCTGCTGTGTTATTTGTGCAAATCATTTGACTTGGAGGCAGCTAATAACTGTAGATGCTAGCTCAAAAAAAGAACCATTTGCTTTCATATTTTATGCCATTATTATGGATTGGAGTCCAAGGCTCCTAAATTGGTCATAAGATGCATGTACTTTGTTATTTTCCCCTGATAATCACAGAGGCATTCAGCCGCCCCATGGGTGCTCCTACTGTGTGTTTCTGAGGTCAGTTAACCCCTGCTGGGAGAGCTGGAGTGGATGGGAGGAGGAGTAGAGCTAGAGGAAATAACACAGCAGCGGGGTATCTCATGCCAATCAACATACAGCAAAGTGAGAAACATTAGCCAAAAGACTGATGCTTACCGATTCCCCAAGACTGTGTGGGTTGATGTTTTTACCCTTGAGAGGACAGAGTGGTTAATGCGCCCACTATAGATTGAATCATGTCGTCTCAGTGGGGTTATGCTTTGGTTCCTTGGATATTTTATGTCATGAGTTGAGCCTCTCATGTTCTGAGGCAGTTTAATTCCCATTACTGTGCATGCTTTGTTCGGGATTAAATCTATAAGTGAACGAGCGTTTTATTTTCCGCCTGTCGCCTGGCATTTAACTCGGTCGCTGCTCGACTTGACATTGAGGGTCAAGTTTCGGAGTACTCCCACTCCGTGTCGGCACGAAGAGAGAGGAGGCGACTCACCAGCAGGCAACTCCTAATGAAATCCCTTCCTGGGAGCTTTGTAAATATTTTCATCCTCTCCCTCGGCCTGCTGATAGACTAATTCCACTCACTTTCCTAATTAATCACTGAGGAGTGGAGATAGGCCGAGACGGGAGGAACTGGATAAGTGGACACACGGCTGTTGTCGGAAACTGTTCACATCAACACCCTGTATGCAACCCTATACTGTCCCCACATCACATGCACGTCTAACACATTCGCACAGGCAGGTAAAAATAGCTTCATATGTGTTGGACTGGTGGCAATGCTTTTGTTCTTGCAGCCAAGAAGATTATGTTTTTGTCTAGGTTTGTTTTGGTTGTTTGTCTGATGCTTTTCGTGGAGCTTGGTGGAAGGTTGTAGCATGGGTCGAAGAAGAATTGATTGATTCTGGAGCAGATCTGAACCAAAGGGCGGATTAAAATAACAATTTTTCACTTTCTTTAAGATTGCAAGATAGGCCACGCCCCCGAATGCCTTTCCAATTTCAGAAATCTAACACAGAAGATTCATTTCTATTCTATTCTATTTCCTGACATTTTGTAAATCGAATGATTACTCAGAAAGATAAACAGTCGATCAACTGAAAAGTGTTACTTGCACCTTCAATTGTTGCAGCACCTCTTGTTGCCTCTGCAGATTAAACATAAAAGTAATGTGCTTATTAGCTCTTATTGGGTGACATCGTCATCGAGTTAGCTGATTGAATTGAATTGCAAACACCTGCGATCAATGCGGCTTAATCTTTATAGTGGATTTAAATTTGCCGGTAATGGTGGGAAACTGAAACATCGGCCTTTACGCAGCATCATGAGTGATTAATGTAAAACTTCATACCTCTGGATAGATGAATACAATCTCTTATAACAGCAGAGAAAATTAAATATCATTATATTCAATTAAGGCATTTTTAGATTCCATAACCTGGAAGGAATGTTTGTTCTTTTGGTAAGACTGTGAATATAACACCCGGAAATCAATATGGTTATCAAATTGACTAAATACCTGTAAATTCCAATATATCTATAAAACAGTCCTGTCCTATCTCCCATCCTATTTCTATTTCACACCCAGTCTCATTATTGTTTGTCTTGCAGTGACTATTTATTAAGGCCATGCTGCTTTGAGATTCAGACTCTTGTTTTAGTTTCTTTCCCAGACAGGCATTTAGAATACTTAATTGTCTCAATCGCCACAATTATCACAGCAACACGCTGCTGATAGCCTCACATAGGGGAAATACTACCCTCGATTATAAGACGGTGCTGTTTTCTTTAATAAAGATTAATCTGTGCTGGGGGATATGGCAGCGCGAAGAAAAATATTACAAAACTGCACACTGAAACACAGTATGTCCAGATTTTCTATCGCAAAAGATGAAGATTGGTTGCACTTCAAATTGAAATAATACACTGAGTTCGATATGGATATTCTTGGCCTTGTCTCAGTACGGTGCGTAAATACACACACTGGCACACTTAATCCGTCTTTGACAGGTGAGATGCACCAGTAATGCCGAGCAAACTGTTGAATCTGTGTTTTTTCCAAACTTCTGCAGACCTTAAACTCCTCCTGTCATCACGGTTATTTGAAAAGCATTACTTATTGATGACAGTAATACTGATTGATGACGTTTGAGTCTCTGCATGAGCGTCTTGTCAGTAACTCAGCCAAACCGCAGATGGATACCATGTGGGTCGTCATCATACCTGAAAGAATCTGCTCATCCTGTTTTCCTAGTTTCCTGCTGTACTGTAGCTTTGGGTGATATGTTAAGATTTTCCAACTGGCCAGCCGCACCCAGTCAAACTCCTCATAAAATACATGTAATTTAAACATGATAGAAACTAAATCAAACTCTCCAAAACTTGGTTACTTTCTTCACTGTTCCAACAATCACTAGGTCAGGTCTGGTCAAAATAAACCTCTCAAAAAAAACTGTCAAAACAGGCATTATCATCCAACAAGCTCTCCAACCTAAACAACAGAATAGACCATTTACCACACGTCATTACACGTATGGTTCACGGTTTTAAAAAGGCTGTAGTTTCAGTGAATTTAGGCCACAGAACCTCTGACCTAGGTTTAGGGCAAAAACTTCCTGGTAAACAGTTATAAAAGAGTTTGAAGAGTAAATAAATGTATGTAAATGCCGGCAGTGAAGTGGTTACGAGGGTGATGTGAGAAAAAACGCAAGTTATGTTAAAAAAACTTGATTCATGTAAACAAAAATTGTTTACTTTTGTTTTCACATGGGACACGAACCCCGTTCTCCTGTATGAAAGCCCACCATTTGTTCGACCCATCCTGTCCTGATCCCCCATTTAAACCCGCCGTCAATCATTACTACTACGTCAGCAAGATGGGGGCGACAGGACAGTCTAAAACGTAAATATGAGTAGTATTTTGCTGCCTGTACAAACGCCCGACATATTGATGTTTTTGAGGGGAAACCACTATCATCGGAATTTGAACTTTCCATCAGTTCTTGATCGGGTTATGGGTTATGAAAGTTTCCGTGATAAAAAGAAACCAAAATGAAGCTTAAAATTGTGATAATCTTGTCAGATTCACTTCTTTTTACAGGGCTCATTTGAAACGTCGCCAGCTGTTTGGAATAACTAGATCCTGATAAAAACACTTAATGGCTGGCTCTACAGGCTGTTTTTCCCCACTGTCTCTCGCTGAACGAGAGTCGGTCGCTGCACAGCCAGACCGATCTAAACACTCTAGACACTGTAGAGCCGCACTGCTTTCTGGCTGTGGCACGACCGTCGGAGCTGATCACAGCTGTTCTTGGAGGCAGAGCATTAAATTAGCAAAATAAAAAAACTAAAATCACCCCCCTTAACTGCAGATAATTGAAGAAATCGCTGCTAGCAATTCAATCGCCCTTTTGCTTATCTGAAGCAATTTAGCTCATATTTTAGGATTATGTAAGTAAGACATGGAAAGGTGTGAGCGAGGGTCACACCTTCCGAGTGTAAAACGCCCAATCTGATGGTAATATGACACATCAATGAACAACACAAGCATGTTCTAAACAGACGTCACGGTTAATAGGTTCTCAGAAAACTGTCCATCATGTTTATTTAATCACTCCTGATGGGCTTGGGGTGATGCAGGCAGATATTGGTCTCCGAGCTAGCGCAGTGAAAATCAGGTTAGCTCTTACACTGAATGTGGAGGAGGCCTGCATCCCTGGCCCCTGTTCCATTTCCCCTGGCTGCATTACCCACTTCTAACAAAGTTACAGCACACTTCTCATTTTTCATTGGATTAAAAGGGCCATATAGATTTGGACATGAGACACCGTGCCACATCAATCCCCAAGTGCATCTGCTCTACTGTTCAGACTGCCACACACACACACACACACACACACACACCTTTCTCCTTCTCACTCATATCAGGATTTAGTTTGTCGCCGACCTCCTTCACCACAGACGCTGCTCATTAGCCTTTTGTCTTTATCGCCGGCTTAATTACATCACAAAAAGGACAACAGTGCTAATAATGATCATTTACAATGAGTCAGACCCATTAAAAGCTATAACAAGGCAGAGAATGGAAAGCAAGGCCACTGATAACCGCGTGAATTAACACAAATTATTGTTTTTATCTGGAGTTGTGTCTTTGGACTACAGAAAGCATGCTGAATAAACAGTGGCAGAAGAATGAACATGAACATGCAGTGAGTTATGGTTTTCCGGTATATTTTATTAATTATTGTAACCCCTCTAGATATGGGTAGAAAGCCAATATTTTGTTCTTTTTGATGGATTTACACGTTTCTCTGTGATCCAGTTCCAACCAGTCATTTTCCCAAACTTCCCAAAGGACAGCTTCATAACATCTTAACCAAGGAGTCAAGTTTTCTGGGAATACTAGTCACTCATCACTGTAACCCTGTTTACAACAAGATCATGTTCCCAGACAGTGAAACTGTCTTTGGCAATTATGTTTTGAGGAAAACGTATTTTCTTCCAGGTTACTTTCACACATGGTTAAAGTTGTGAATTGAAACAAAACTACTTTGTCAGGTTCAATAAAAGATCATGGTTGATAAAAGCAGAAGTTAACTAAATACAGTTAAAGTTAAAATAAGTCAGTTACAGTTGATTTTTCATTTTAAAAACAGGAAACTATCAGTGTTATCCTGAGTAAAAGTCCTATGTTTCGACCCCAATCTTTCTCTCAAAAAGTAAATAGCAATGCAGTTTTGTTGTATGGGAATGTCATTTTTAGGAGGCATCTGAGGTTCAGCAGTTCAATAAATTTGGGTGTAAACCATAAAGAAAAAGCCAACCATCAAACTCCATTAACGTCACATTGACTTTTTCCAGAACAGCGAAACGCCGTGGATTCTCTACATACAAAAACAAAATGTGTTATTCTTCCTCTCATGGGTCATTTCCTTTACTGTACATCTGTTTCATATATTGTTTGACCATAAGTAACACTCCCCAGGGCAAAGTACTTGGAGGGAACCCTCAATAATTGTGTTTGTGACATTTGAGGGACATCTTCCCATATTCCTCTCAGCAGCTGACGTTTAGGTTTTGTTATCATGACCTCTGCGTTTAGTCAAGGACATTTCTTACCCATTCAGGAGAAACTGTTTCCCTGCACAGTGAAGTTGGGCTCCCTGGCCACTGGTTTGCAGGGTCCAGCCTGTTTGAAAGAGCCAGTTTCCCATGCCTGTTTCCCATGCAGGTTGTGCAACACAGTTTGTACAAAGGAAAATGCGGGGGTCTGGAGATGTTCTTCTCATGCTTCCAACGGGATGCATAACAAACCGTAGAATTGCAGAAAAAAGAAGAAAGAAATTCAAGATGATGATCATGACTCATCCTGGTCAGTCTGCACTGGTCTCTAAAAATGGGAAATTCTACATTGAGTGTCATAATACCAGTTGGAGTATAAATATTGCCTAGAGACAAAAGAATCACAAAAATGAGTTGGTTAATTTAAATACATGTGATCCTGAGGTTTTTGAGATGGCCCTTTGTATTTTGAGTTAACTCGGGGAATAGCATGAATCAAGGGAGGAAGGAAGAAAGGAATGGATAAATTAAGGTAGGAATAAAGGAAATAATGAATGAATGAAGAAGGTAATTGAGGAATGAAGGAGTTAAGGAAGGAGTGAAGGTGTGAGAAACCTGTTTTGAATGTTATCAGTCTATTAAATGGCTATTATTTGTTGTAATTACTATTAGATGTTGAGTTAGTAAAAACATGGTTAATATTGTGAATCGAACGTAATGTTCAGGAGAAGATCATGGTGTGGGTTAGAATAAGTTTGTTACGTAACCTAAATTACATACGTTAATGTGATGTCAGTACATTATGGAGGTAAATAAAGTATGCTAAGTTAAGATAAGCCAACATGTTGACTTTTAGTTTCACATGGGAGACGACCAGCGATCTTCTTGATGAAAGGCTCGTGTTTGTTTGACCCATCAGTTCACCCTGACCCTATAAATATGTGGACCTTGTCAGTCTTTACCTTGAATGTATAAAGTTTACTGGGTGCAGTGTTGGAGGTGGAGCCCCGTTCAAGTTTCTCATTGGGGTTTTGACAACAAAATACCTGGATCTTCTCTGGCTAAAGACTTGGCTGCTTCTAGTTCTCTTCTCACTCAAATGTGGCCAAAATTATTTAGTTTTACCGCTCAAATTCTTAGAATGAAACAAGTAATGTTGTGATGGGTATGACACTCAAGAAAAGCTGAATTCAAGACATCTCTTTCTAATTTAAGTCCATGGGAAAAAGTATTTTCAGGCCCCATGGCATCACTTGCTGGACTTGGAAATTGTAATTCCACTGTTGGACAAGTATAAAAATTTGCTTAAAATCCCAGCGTTCCTTCATCGAGTTAGCTTTTTATTTCATTCTCTTCCTTTTAATTCTGTGATTTAATAATAATAATTAATGGTCTGTTTAAGTACACTGAATTAGTCTCGGTTACATACATTATTGTGCTATTTTGGCGTCACATTTTCATAGCTTGGCTAAATATTTAAAAGACACTGTCAAACACTGGAATAATATACCTCAGCCATGATATATACCATAGCACCAGGCCGGCCATCTGCTCAGACCATGCACACAACAATAAAGAGGAGCCTGCATACATACGTCACTTAAAGTCCTTTAAAGCCAGGGACATGAAAGGACCTACCATTTTTCACTAGCTTTACATCCATTAGGCCCACTCATCTAAAGCCCACTGAAACACGGGGAAACAAAGGCGTCAGCAGGCAGGTTGTTAACTCTGCGTAACCAGGCTGTGCTGATGTCACTGCAGAGGATGTAGACTCACCGACACATAAAAACAGTGTTCCTGGAGAGAGCAGCTTCTGTACTGTTTGAGAGGTGGACTGGAGGCCACTGGATCACTTCCTGTCACAGCTGGCACTTTGTTTTACTTGTTCCACTGATAAGATTTGTAATTTTCCATACTCTGCACAATGGGCCCAGTTTGCCCACGTTTTGTATGGTATAATTTCCGACTTTGAGGAAATCTAAAACTTTTATGGTCCTATATCTTTACTTTTTATGAGTGGAGTATTTAAAACATACATATTTTCATTTTATTGTACAGTGCATTACATGTTGAATTGTGGGATTTGTTCTTGATTGTTCAACCGTGGCATTTAATATTGAATTAAAATGAGGCAGTCTACTTGATCACCTCTTGTATGAAGTCGTCCTCTTGCATGTCTCAACTCTGCCCCATGGTGGACGCATGGATTAACAGCTGAATGAGGGCCTCCCTTTGCTTATTTGTCTGATTTTCCTTTAAGAAATCTTCCTCATCAGTAACTGTTTTTAACTCCAGTTTAAAATCCTCCATCTTTGATCGTCTATTACTTCTTATTCCCCTAGAAAATGTATGTAAATGAGTCTCTGGCTTGATGTTTTTAAGAGGTAAATTCGGTGCAATCTATGAATAAGTTTTTCTCATTAGATAAACAACATAGTAAGATAATAACTTAAATTCACTTAAAAGGCATATTGGGATTTAACTTGAATAATTGCAGCCCTGAACATTTAATGTAAGCCTGAATATCTGGGGAATTGAAGATGTGAATTGGGTGGCTGCCATCTTGTGGTTTCTTATCTGAATTACACACCAAAAAAGAGCCATGCAGTGAAAGGTCATTTGGTGACATGAAACACAACTATTTCACTTCAGCTGCAGTGTAGTTAGAGTTTTGTTTGTCCTATATACTCAGATGCCGTGGCTGTAGCAGTTTTATGTAAATGTAACTTAAATTGTGCTTTTTTTTGATGGTTTGCAGTGGTATAACAGGAAAGGTGCCATGTAGGCATGTTAAGGTTATTTTTATTAGTAGTTTAACCTTTTATTACATTATTTATTTTTGGTTTTATACCTGCTATTAATGAAATTTGTCATAAAGTGCAACACAGGCTTGCAAAGTCTCTCTTTTTTGGTCATGTACTGAGCTTCCCCCCTCCCTCATGTTCCTCACATTGTGCTGAGTATTCTCGCTACACAATAAAACTCCTTATTCTACTTTCCTGCTTCATGAAATTTCTCCGCATCTGTGTTTGCCGAAATTACAGTGACACTTAAATGACCTCCTCCTTTTATGCGTTCAGTTTAAGGTGCTCAGCAATAAAATAGCAGCTAAATCACTGGAAGTGTACGCAGTGATAACTATTAAGTTTGACCACGCCACTGGAGTTCAATTGATGTGCTGTAGCATGCAGTTAGCGGCTGAATGTTTGCAAGTCCCATGGTGAGAAGTTAGGGATGCTAACTCTGTGCCTGCACACCAAGCACATCAACTAGCTAGCCTTGGGCAAAGGAAGCAAACATGCTGGAGTATTTGAGTCAGTTTGCATCCCTAATGTCGGAACAAAACGGTAGCCCCGGCGGTAACACTCAACGCTTTACTTGTTTATTTATTTCTGTATTTTTGCCCCCTTCTAATCTCCTGTTCCCGAATTAATTGCTCAATTAGCATAGTAAATTAGCGAAACAATTATGATGCATGGAAAACTTCCAGCACACACCATCACAGCCAGTCTGGATACATTTAGTGAAGTGAGGAGAGGAAAAAAATAAAAGGGGATTGAGAGCAGGCAGGGTGGCTCGGAAAGCCGGAGAATTAAAGAGTTTGTAGTGAAATAAAACATTTTAACAAACAGTCCTGCCAAATGAAATGTGATACCCTCCCCTCAGTGTGAGGTGTAATAAACATAGCAGTGCAAATTTATTAGCGATGTATAAAAGTAGCAATGAATTAATTCTTCATGCTTCTTAGAAGGGTGCATGGAGTGCACAAAGAATTAAATGCTTTCCTAAATCTAACACAACACACACTGAGAGAAATTGTGGAGGTGTCAGAAGAATTAAGCTAACACAAAAGATTAAGAAAAAAAAAGGGGTTTCTTGTAATTTTTCCAAGTTTTCAATATCAGGTTTTGAAGTTGCAGCTGAAAGCATACAGTTGCTTGCATGTGCATGTACAGCAAAGGCTTTGTGTGTGAAACCAGTCATTAGTGCACAAGCAGCAGGCTTTATGTGTCAAGTTCCCCATTTTAGCCTACTTGGAATTCTTGCAAAATTGGCCCTTTGGCATCCAAGTATCCCACAACTGGATAACCATGTGGCAACCACTTGGTCTCTGCTTCTGCCAGATGAGAGCAGGAAGCATGCTTCTCCATCGCTCCTGACAGCTCAGACTGTGACAGCTAGTAACAACACGTCCCTGTATGCAGACAGGACGGCCATAGCCAAGGAGACCCAGTTTATGGATACCTGGACATCTTAATCGCCTATCTTGAAGATGAATAATCTCCACTGGCTCCTTCCTGATAAGCACCAGCTCAGCTTGTATAATAATGCTGCCTTCCAGACAACTGGGAATTCGAAAACCTCTAACCTCCTATTGGAAAAAGTACACTTAAAATTATTTGTAAACTCGGGGCAAATCCATCCACCCATAATGCATTAAGAAGCAGGCATCTGATGTCACACAACAATGGCACCACCTGTTATGGTAAATAATCAAAATGCATTATCAAGTATATTTATCTGTATTTAATTTAAATGTTCTTTTCTGCATGTAAATAAATGTCTGTCAACCTGTGCATTGTTTTTCTTTCTGTTTCGTTGATTCGAGTTCAACTGTGTGTACAGCTGCCAAAAGTAAGATCTAGTTTGTCACGATCGACCATGTTTTTTGGCTACATTTGGCATTGTGCACCTAAAACACTTGCTGGTCAGAAGCTGTAAAGTTAAACAGGGAAATCTGATGGAGAGAGCAAGTGTTTGTGAGATGATAAATCTGCACAGGACCTTCACTCTGCCTGTTCCACCTGAGACAGCACTGGACCACAACCAGCCTACTGTGAAGGTGGTGGGAGGGACTGACCCTCTGTGTGTGTTATCTCTGAGAAATTGAAACCCCATGCTATCCAGTATGGCAGGCAGACAGTGGTGATGGGTGAAGAGGCAGAAAGCTCTTCTCTACTGCAACACGGTTTACTTCCAGGTGCTTCACAAAGTTTGTTTGTTTTTATCAGAAATGGGAATCACGCCACGACTGGGCTTCTTACTCCAGTTACAAGTTCTGTCGGTGTAAAAGAGTCTCACTCCAAATCAGGCCATTTGGGAAAGCAGAGAAGGAGAGTAGCTTCATCCTGGGTTTATGAGAAAAAAAATGCCTTTGTCCCATCAAAAAAAGTTATAATTCCTGTTTCATTGGCTGCCATATTGTTTCTAAATCATCCAGTGATTAGCTTTCTTCTATGAGAATATTAATAAGACAGACATTTGGAATACTTAGTTGTAAGTCCATAGGTGTAGTATATTAAACTCAGAATGTGTTTAAGAGATTAAGTAAAAACAAACCACAGACTTTATTTCCAGATTATTGTGGGTGTACTTTAGGTGTTTTCTTTGACCTCTGTCCAGGACACAAAAAGCGCTCAACTGTAGCCTACTTGGACCGTTCTCTCGGACACAGGAAGGACAGGCCTATACACAAAGATTAAGCTTTAATCAAATTATAACGAAAGGAAAATGCAATTACAATGTTTTTATGTTCTGCTTGTGAAAAGGTCAGTTACGTGCTTAAGGCTCAAAGTTCCACTAGTAGAAGTTGCAATGTTCACTACACACTAAAATGGCTAAAATAGTTGGGCAAAATTTTTTTAATTTGTTGTAATGTTGAGAATTAAGGCAAGAACATGTGGTCTTGAAATGAATAATTCTACATTTTGGGAAATAGTGTTTGTAGTTGTGATTTACATTGTGCATGAGAGGACTGATATCAGGCTCATATCCGTATGTTGATATAGATGGTTGCAGCCAGGAAATGGTAAACTTAGCTTAGCACAAAGCAGACTGGCTCCATGTTAGGCTAAGCTAATTAGCTGCTAGTTATAGCCAAACTTGAACCTCTGGGCCTGAGAAGAGAAGCCAATGCAGAAGTCTTTGAATTTGCTTTCTTTTCAATGGTCAGCAGGGGGCGACTCCATTGGTTGCAAAAAGAGGTCAAATTGCATAGAAGTCTATGAAAATGACCCTACTTCTCACTTGATTTATAAACTCAGTAAACATTTGTATGATCAAGGTCTCAGTTGTGGGTTTCAGGTCTTCTTCAATACAGCAGATGTTCATTTTGTAAATTATGGTACCATTGTGTTTTCAAACCGTACCCTTACAGTGTGTTTTCACATCATGAAAGTTAAAAAGACACTGTAAGGAGTTGGCTGTTGGCTTGCACTTGCCTTTATCTCCAAACTCTTATCCAAATATGGTCACTTCTGGCTCCAAAAAAACAAGATGGGGGCAACAGTAAAACAGGCTTCATAACGGCAGTGCACAAACTAACGGTTGACGTGTCTTATTCTTTATACAGCATATGCTTATAGCTTTATATTTAGCCTAAACATGATGGTGGTATCGACCTTCTCCTGTAACTCTCAGCAACCTGAGACCTGAGACCCTGAGACCTTGAGTTTTTCCCAAAGGCCGACTTTTTCTCTAAATATCATCACAAAAATAAGTCCTGAACTTTGGGCAATCCATAAGCTTTTGGCTTCAGAGTGATTCCGCCTCTTTCCCCTTGAAGCAGTCCGCATTGACCAAAATTAGCAATTACTCAAATAGTTCTGAAAAAGCCCATTATGTTTTCACTGTATGTGTGGTTTCAGGCAGGTGTGGAATGGTGGCATCACAAATTTCCATTGGCATGCTCCCAATGGCATAAGTTCCTTGTGAATATCACATACCTCATTATGCTCCACTCAGTTTTAGGTTCAATGTGTAATTAGTTTAATGAGTGTTGTCCACTGAGAGTACTGTGGAGGGACCCATCTCCTAAGCTAATGTATTTGCATGACAGTATGAGAGGCGAGCAGATTGCACATCACAGTCTAGCAGTAGGCTACTCTCCTATGTGTAATAAAAGATCAAAAAGTCACCGACGGTTGAAGTGAGTGGACTCGCATTACGTGCTCAACAGCTCTCTCCTTTTAATTGCATTACGTTGTTTGGCAAATATCTGCTTTAATTTGTCCAAGTTTGTTTTTTTTGTGTCTTCTTTCATTTATCTTCTCCAAGGCCGACGCAATCTGTTCAGTCTTGTCATGTAAATAAAAGCTGCATCTTGAATAGAGGAAATTAAATTCAAAGCATCCCACTGGCTGCCTGGCAGCTACATCAAATGACTGGAACCAGAACCTCTGTTATACTTTCATTGTTGTTGTGTATTGCTAAAGAGCTTAAAGCCACTCTGGGGATGAAAGACGGTTCAGTTGAAGGCAGAGGCCGAAGGGAAGGAAGATGAGGCAAACGATGCTGATTAAGCCTGTTAAGTGCGCTACATTCTGCACATTTTGGCACAATGTCCAGTACAATCAAATGATTTTAAAGACTTTAATGCACTGATATGGGATGTAACTGAGGCAAGAGTAGAATATATTATAAAGGACCTTTTATGGTGTCTCCTTAAAAGCTGCAGTGATTAATCGACTAATTGATTAGTTGAGTGATGGAAAAAAAAGTGCAGACTATTTGGATTTTAATTGTTAAAGTCATTTTTATGCAGAAATGGCAGAAAACGCCTCTTAAACATGGAGATTTCTTGCTTTTCTCTGCTTTATATCATATTAAACTAAATATCTTGGGGTTACCGACTGACAAAACAAGACATTTACAGACTTTTTCACTATTTTTATCAATCAAACGATGATGGAGAACGTATTTGGCAGAGGCAGTTGCTGCCCTTGTCTTCTTCTACCTGCTCAGAGTGCTCTTGTGGTGGCAAATCTTTACATTCCTGCACAGACAGCAGAAGGCCAAAACATTATGACAAGTTGTGTATATTTAAGAGCTAAAAAAAAAAATGCAATTAAAAATTACCACAAACAGTCTTCTGGCTGGAAAGAGACAGGCTGTTACACTTTAATTCAAAACCCATCTATCTCGCTAAACTGTTTTCTGCTCGAGATTGCAAATGCAGTGGTCGTCTCTCTCTCTCTCTTTTTTTGGGTGGGGGGGAGGAAAAGTCAGCAGTCGGAACGTCACCAGTCTTCGCCTGTCAAGGCTGTCACAGCTGGACTCCGCTTGTGAGTTGATTAAAATAGGAGAGTCCATAGCTAATTAAAAAGCTCTTCCCTTTTAATGCGAGAGTGTTAAATAAAGGAGCGGGAGAGGGGATATAAACAGCCTCCTGACAGATCGTTCATTTGCAGAAACTCCGGGCTCCCTGTTGGCGTAAGCGAGTGTGTGAGGAGAGTGTTGATTTGGAGTGGAGACGCCGTGTCAAAGGTCACCTTTATGGAGACACAGCGCCATCCCTTAATTGAGTGTCCATCCTGGGGTATCTCCAGTCCGTAAAACTTTTATTTTGTGATTTCATTTCAGGTTCTGGCATTATAATATTCTTTTTATGTTATTGGTTCTCCTACCCACAGTGAAGATGGGGGGAAAAGAGGTAAAAAAGCAGCCTTTCCTGTCTGCATTTCCTCTCCCGGCTCAAAGGGCAGGTAAAGTCTTCAGCCTGAATTTTGTGTTTATTTTACGAGCGACCCCCGCTGCTGCTGCTGCTGGTTAGAGCTACCCCTGGAGGTGGAGATGATGGGGTGGGAGGGGAGGGGTGGGCAGTGGAGTGTTTTCCAGTTTAGAGTTACAGTATTCTTGGACTGTTGGGCTTCGTTTTCTACTGTAATTCCTCCCTCCTGCACAGTCAGAGTTATCGTGGAGTGACACCAGAGCCCCTTGAAAAAACGGATAATTTAAAAAAATAAACAATACTACAATACCCTGTTTTTAAAGTGTCCTGATTTCCACATTTGATAGTATGGAAAGCAAGAAAAAAAACAGAACTGAAACAGTTTTTTAACCTAAGAAAAGAAAAATCACCTGTGCTCAGTGACTTTTGCTGAATCTATTTTGATTGCAAATAACTCTTTTTCCATTAGCTGAGGTATCAAAAAAATAAATTTAATATTGTTTTAATAGTATAGTACCAAAGTTTAAAATTCTGCTATTGTGACAACCTTTAAAAGGTCTAATCTTCAGTTATTTTATCCTGCTGAGTCTCTAAACGAGTGCATACACAGGAATGCGTGCTCAAACACAAATAGAAATCAGCCGTATACTGTAGCTTGTTTGAATTTCCGTGCGCCTCTTTCCCTGCATAAAGTGAATATGATATATGGTTAAGCTGGTTGTGAACTTTGTCATTTTCAACACCTCAGTGCCACACGTCACCCAAGAGGCTGAGGTGTGAGCGGTGGAATCTGAGCGTTGAGATCATTATTCAGTGCAGTGGTCATTTTTCCAGGGCTCACATACAGTTGACCTTCACTTCTAAAATGACCAAGATTAATTTTTGCTGTTATACAATACTGTCCCTATTTTTGCTAAGGGAGAACAGGCAAGTTTCCCTGTGTGTTTTCCAGCTCATTGCATCCTCCAGACATGATATCCTGCAGAAAACATGCCACGTTGCACACGTTTGCTGTCTCACCGGTGGTCCAAAAAAATAAACAGCATACTAAAGGAAAAAAAAAGGTGAAACAAAACCCGAGCATTACTCAGTGATGATGGTAACAGTGAAGAAATATTTTGAAGTCATAAATCTTACCCAGCCATTACAGCTACAAAGGTGGGCAAGAAAGGAAATATTGTTTTGAACGTAAGAAAAAGCGGACAACTTGACTTCAGCCTGCAGTTGCATAAATAAAGCCGGCCTTACAAAACAGCGGTCCTTAAGAGCTTTTGTGTGGCCGTAGAACTTTATGTTCCTAATTCTTTCGCATATATTGCCAACATAAATATGGCACTTCACTGTGGGATGCTCCGCGGAGGGTCGTTAAGGCCGCAGGCTCGGCAGCAACAGGTTCGGATACACAACTTTTACTGCGGGTCCAATGAATTTTTCCCATCAATGCCTTCTCGGCATGTTTGGGTGTGAGCTGAGGCCGCATACTGTGCACGCTTTAAAAAAGAGCCGGGTTTCCGATAGTGATGGGAGATGATTTAGAGTTTGAACAGAGGGGAGACTACGTAATCTTCCTGTGTATCTTGATTTCTGTATTTAAAAATTTTAACAGTGTAATTCACACCATTGGAGCAGATGTGCAGAGATTATTCAACCT
>CAFUXE010000544.1:521326-532816 GCA_903364295.1 Serranus cabrilla | reverse complement strand
TTTTCACTACAAAGCGTGTGGTAAGAAAAATTGCAAAAGCACTTTTGCAAAAAGAGATTAACACTCCGCTCTGTCTAAAATATCCAAGATCTTCGAGGAAACAGAACACGAGAACCTCAAAGGCTATGATGCACAACAGGAAAAAAGCAGTCGACTATATCATCATAACCCTTTGGCAACAACACAGTGATGGGTGATTCAGAAACATGTGCTGCCATTTTATCATGCCGAGGGCCAAGTTTTGGAGCCTTAAACACCCCGCCAAGGCTTGATAAATCTGGCTTGAAAAATCTCATTTGCAGAGAGTTAGGCATCTGCAACAATATTTATCTTCTTCCCTGTCCAAGGGTAATGGGTTAGGCAGGATGGATGAGGGCACAGTCCTCTTGCCTTCAGGTGCAGCGATCTCACAGAGGACCCGTAGACAGGCTGCTTATGACGAAGCAAAAGGAAACACATCAACTCCCTCAGTAAACATATCACCATGGTTGAACAATTGGCTATTAGCATAATTAGCCAGCCTGATCTTAGACTTTTTATGTATGAGAGTGTGTGTGTGTGTTTGGAGGGGGGTGGGTGTTTTGCTGTTGTTCCACAGCAATTAAACCCATCTAATTTCAAGAAGAACAAACATTCTTTGGTGGCTGGGGGAAAGCTTCGGGGCGCAGAAACTTCAGGAAAAAATAGAGTCCTTGGTGGCACCAAGTCTTGTCTGATGATGTTTGCTAATTATGCAGCCAGGCACTTCCTGGGAAAACACAAAAAAAGTAATAGGCAAGGGTCGGCGCCTGAAGCTTATCAAGAAGCAAGCAGGCAACTCTGTCTGGATACGGCCTTTTGTATCTGCGACAGAAACGAGGAAGAAGGACGCAAAAAGGAAAACAGAAAATCTAAAGGTCAATTTCCAGTGAAGGACTCTGTCTCAGATGTAATTAACCTTTTGATTTAGGACACTCTGTCTCGTAAATAAGCTGGCAATTAGTTTATTTGGCTATCATGTGATAGTAATGACTCTCATTAGCATGATGTGACCTCCTCTAATCTGTTGCCTCCCAGACTCTTTACTGGATTCCTTGTCTTGCGTGGTGAAGCGGCCTCTGATAGCTGCTGATGTGTTCCAATGATAGAACACACAAAATGTAACGTTGCTGTGAAGTCAGCACGGCTGTCATCTTTTTTTATTTTATTTTGTAGCGCATTCAATCTAATTTCCTCTCCAACGCATTCTGTGACTTTCTCTTATCTGAAGAAGGAGGGAGGTCAGAGTTTTTTGGCATGTTCTTTTATAGTAAATACTTGACAGCCAACACATGAATGAGCGATCAAATGCCTCGGAATTGCTTTTCCAAATCAACTCAGAGATGCCACTGATTTCTTTTGTTGCCACAAAGCGTGTACATTCAGATATCAGCTGCCGAAGGGAAATCTGGTTCTGTAACTTTTCTGAAAAAAAGTAAATTGGGAAACAAAGTTGGACAGACAACAGTCAAGAACAACAGCGCAATGTCTTTTCACACTATCAGGTCTGAGTAAGAGTTAACGAGGCAGAGCATACAGGAAAATGTGGAGAACATGGACTCTGAGACTGTCAGCCAGGACACCACGGGGTGGTAAGATGTGTGAAATGGTCTTCCCTGCGCAGCCTCGCTCAGCAAGGGCCGCAGATGTAAAAATATGGCCTGTTTTTACAGCACACTGACTTTATTGGTGAATTTTTGATGTAAATGGTGGCGATTGCCTAACTTGGAAGCTTGCTCACTTTTCTCGAGGAAAAAAAAAAAAGAAGCTTTTACGCTCGCTTTGATTTCCTGCACAACCCTGGGCGTGATGTGGTGTCTGTGATGCTAAATGATGTAAGCCCACCTATTAAACCTCCAGTGATTAATACGATGCTACAGATTTAAATTAAAGCGAACAGACGATTGTGACAGTGTGTATACGTTTTAAAAGCTCCGCGCAAAGCATAAATGTGATATAAAAGTCACACACTGAAAACAGAAACTCTTGGCTGTGTGTGCGCAATATATCACTGAATGCTTTAGGGTGACAAGCTGCAATTAACCGTGCAGCGAGAAGACATTTATAAGCATTTCATATCTGATTAAATACATTTATTTATCTTACAAGAAAGAAAGGGTGCTCTTGTTTTCAAAGTTTATTTTCTTTGAAACTTGACTGATTGATAATTCAAATGTCGTGCGTGCTTTCTGGTGTCACGTTCAAAGTCGTGGAAGATCAGTCAGTGGAAAATAATTTTAAAAAAGAGGGTAAATGCACCAAGCATGAACAGACACATACTGCTCCTGTTTATTTATTCACACGTCTTCTTCGTGATACCTTTATTCCCTTGAGAAAGTGAGAGATCAAATGCTTCTCCTGGGAATCTAAAATTCACTGATTTCCTCTGAGACAGACTCTGGACCAATGAAGAACATTCCCTACAGACACTGTTTCTATCAGGACTCCTTCTTTTTCACTTTGTCTCTCCAGATAACTGTGAGGTCTGCTGAAATACTCGTTTATAGAGTAAAAAGGGCAGACGGTGGTGGCATAAAACCGTTCCTACAGTAAAAGTCAGCGTGACTAAACGGCCCCATACACACACACACCTCTCCCTGTAACACTGAATGATCATAAACCCTGAAGAGGTTACTGACCATAATGTCCTAAAGTCCTGCAAGACAGACTGATGGACAAATCATTTCTTCTCCTCAGTCTGCTGAGGAGGTGAACACTTCTGACACATTCTCAGATTAAAAAAAGTTCAGAAATATCTGCTTAAATTGTACTAATCGTCCATTTTTTAGCCTTTAGAAAGGCAGGATTTTGTTGATACCAGTTTAATTTTTGATAAAAATGATAAAATCTTATTTATATTCCTGAATAATGCTTAGATATTTAATATGCCTGGTCCTTGTCAAATATACGTACCCTTAATGATTCTGGATCATTTATGTATTTCTTATTTATAGAAAAAAGGCTGCTAAGCCTGCCTCTGTGGTACTTATGTTATTTTAATATAGTTCTCTATTTTTTCATTTTTAACAAAAATACAGCATGATTGGGTAGAAAGATGTTTCAGCATGTTTCTGGTGTTTGCACCCTTACTAGAAATAATCATCCTACAAATATTACCAGCAGCACGGTTCAATCTATTTTTCAAGAAATGAAGCCACGCTTTGGACTGTTTCTTCTGCTCCGCCATGACACTTTCTTGTTGCAAGTCTGGTTGCAACATCCCAGCACTGAAAAAATGAATTAATAAGCTGGGAGGCACAGATAGTTCTGAAACCAGTTTGGAACTGATTCCTAGCAGGTCAGCAGAGGAAAGATGACTTGTGAGACACTCTCATCCTGCCAAAGAGGACCAATCAGTTCAATCACAAACACTGTAAGTAGATGATTTTGAAGAAGATGCATAAAGTCTGCATCCAAAAAACATTAAACACAGCAAGAAAGATCGCAATGTTCCACCTTATAGCACTCAGGAAAAACAGTGTTGAGGCTCTGTAATAAAAGAACTAATAAAGAGCTGATTGGAAACAGTTGATCTCTGTGCATTGCTTGAAAATATCCTGCCTGGGCATGTTTGCATTGGCTCCAGCTTTGGTGTCCACACCATCATCCTCTCACTTCAAAGACGTCTCGCTCCAGCTGAGATGTTTATCTGCGTCCAAGTCTTGAAGCCACCCAGCCAAAAAGAACAATAGTGTTTTCTCACCGTCTCAGTGTCCCAAGCTCGCTCACTGTACTGCTCAAATGGTCAATATCCCAGAGTTCATAGCCAGCGCAGCCATTAGGGGAAGCTATGTTTGCTGTGTTGCAGAAAAATCTGAAAAGCTTCTCTTCCATAATCGCTTCAAGCGAAGAGAAAAGAAAACTTCCTCATGTTTGAGACCAACTATGTTTCCAGATGTGCCAGGGGTCAGGGGTTAAAGATAAAAGTACCAGGATGTGGCGTACCCCAACTAGGAACTGGTTTGCAGTGTGCGCATTCCTCACTGGAGGGGGGCGATGAGCAGAGTGCCTTGTGTTTCTTCTTTCCACCGCTCCCAGTGAGCGGCCTCATTTTGCGGTGGTGAATTATGACACCACAAGTTTCGTGCTTGCTACTTTGGCAATGTTTACCAATGGCACCGAGGCAAAATGTCAGCCATGTTAAACATAGCGGGAGAAAAACAAGTCGGGAAGTTGTTTTCGCTCTTCGCTGGAGTCGAGGTCTCCGACTCGCCTCTGACCTTCACCACGGGGCGCCGCTGGAAGTGTTCAAATATACTATATCTCCCAGAGCAGAGCAAATGAAATCATTTAGCACCACATCCTTGATTAGAAATGTAAAAAAAGGAAGTTAGAGTGCAGTGTGTGGCAGGCCGAGCAGAGCGCACGGTCTGACTGATAGCTCTGACTAAGGAGCGGCCTTTCCACCCCCTGCCTGGTGCTGAGCGCCAATAGAGACATCACAAGTTATGCATAAGAGTCTATTACGTCGATTCAAGAATGTCTCCCAGAAATTGGGCTAATTTCACAAAAAAACTGCTAATACGATTATTTCAAGTGTGTCAGAGGCTTAATAAGTGTGGAAATTGGCCTGTCATATAAGACCTGAGAGTGGTGGTAAATTGCGTGATTACGGTCGCAAAGCCTCGGCCTCCCTTATTGTTTCTTTACATATCGTAATCTGCTAAATGAAAATGGACTGGACAACTTCATTAGAATTGTAAAAAAAAAAGAAAAAAAATAGTGGGTAACATTAATATGACAGAGACAACTTTATTGTGGTATTATGGTAATAATGAGCTTTAGAGGATGTGCAAAGATTACATGTCCCTTGAGATGGCTTCTTTTATTAGTAGGCTCCGAGTGTTGGCTCCGAAAAATTGTTTTATTACCCCCAGCCTCTGGCGGAGAGGTCCTGCCGAAGCATGACCACAGTGGCCCTGCTTATTGAAAGAAAGAAAGAAGAAACTAAATATTTTATAAAGATGATAAGAAGATAGAAAAAGTTACTGACTGTACTAGTATCGGCATGTCCTGAACATGTTTCTGTTTAGAGTGTACACAGCTATATGTTGAGGCTGCATGCTGAAGGGAGCCCACAGGGCCACTAGATGGAGTTAGATCCTACAGAAGAGCTCTGGGACCTTGGCAGAAACAAGACAATAACAGCAGAAGTGAAGCAGAGGACACGTAGCCCCTTCATGTGCTCAGACCTTGGAAAGCGTGAATACATAGTTTCCTGCACAGAGACCACAGTGGCCTGCTCTTATTTAATGTCCGAGGAGCACCCATGATTCATAAACAGCCTATACACATACATACCATGGGAGCAGCTACCTTTTATTAAAACCAAAATGATAATCACCTCGAGTGCATCCCCCAGCTTTCACCCTCTCTCATACAGGGAGCTAATTACCTATGTTAGTGTTTGGATTATCTATATGTAAGTATAGGCTCCGTGTGACTTGATTTTTTTGTGTAATTGTAGAAAATGAATATTTTACCTCTGCACATAATGTCGCTTTTTAAGAGAAAAACACACGAACATGTTAACTCCTTCCACATTTAAAGACGGGAGAAGTTTGAGAATTTAACAAAAGGTGTAAAATTCTTCTTAGAGTGTCATTTTTGTGTAATTTTACAAGGTTTTTCTGTGAGATGAATCTCGAGGTCCGTCATTATTGCGAGTCAGGTGATTTTTTTTTTTTTTAGGGAGGGACGGACATCAAGAGGGAAAAAAAGGGACTCAAATGCATCATGAAACTGGCTGACGGCATGCCTTCCTGTGTGATATGATAATGCTGATACGGAAGCATGTCCCAGTCACTAATGGAGAGAAAATTATATAGTTAGATCCATCGATAAGGGGAAAGTGACATGCTATTCTTTCTTTCTTTCCTTTTTTTTAATCCTCTCTGCTTTGAATCTAAGAGCAGTGTTTAGTGTTAATGGTGGATAAAAGCAGAAAAATGATTGTAATTGGAGAGCATTACCAGTCCATTTTTTACACAGATATGAATAGTACAGTACAGTCCGTTACAAAAGAATAAAAAAATTATAATTATTAAAAAAACAGCTTATTGGTTTAGCTACTAAGAAACATCTTTTAGCATCTCTGCGTGTATTTAAATCTCATGTACGTTATGTGTGGGGCGCCATATGTCACTGTTGTGCCACAGACACCGACTCAGTGTCTTGACACAACGTAATGTAGGATTGAAGGAAAACAAATTTAAGTGTTAGTCCCACAGGAGTAAATGTGAACTCTGTCAACAGATGTTTAATGCTGTGAAAAGGGGGAAAAAATCCCCCATTTCTCTTGATCTCTCACGTGAATTGCACCATTTAGCATGTAGCAGTTGTGACAGGTAATTGACTGCAGGATCCAATGAGAAGCATTTGTGTCATGGTAAATAATGTATTGTTTCAGAGCCTCTATGAATATTCATAGTTTATGTTGATTGAGAGACACTAAACAAATGCTTTTATATATGTTAGAGTTTGTTTTTTTCCAACCGGTTGTGAGATAAATGTAATTTTTTTAGTTTTTTCAGCAACACTTAAACTTCCCTTTTCCTGTTCAGCTGGCGTTTCTGTTCAAGTCAGCAGCTGATGCTTTTAAATACTCGGATGAATTAACCATTGTTGTTGGATGATCTCATTTGCTCCGAGCTCAAACTTCTAATTCTCTTTATATACTGAAATATTAAAAGCCTAATATGTCATCTGTCACGGCTGTCATTTATCATCTTAGCTGCAGCGTGTCCTGTGGGCCTGTAAAGGTTTCCCTTCAAATTACTTTTTATTAAATTGCCAGCATTTGTTCCAGTTTATATGCCTGTCCTCCCGTTTTCATTTTGAACTTGGCTCCATTAGCAGCTGCCTATCTGCAGCTCGAGGTTTCGCCCGTCCATGCCTTCATTTACCAAAATGACCCAACATCCCCGCTTGTGTCTGGCTCAGACAGCTGAGCTGATTAAGAAGTTGCCTTTTGAACACTAATTTATTCCACTCCACCATTTTGTTATATGCCCATTGTTTCATTTTAAAGTTTACCCTGCTTCTCCTTAGATGGAAGTCACGCTAATTCTGATTTCCTTTTTGGAAAAAGCTACTTAGTTTTACAATGTATGATGGATCTGATTAGCCATTCAGGCCGGCCTCTGCTTTTATGCTTACATTAACTAACACAAAGAGCCCCCCTACAGGTTAAAGTTTAAATGTGGATTAGCAGATAAAGCAACTCCTGATTAGGTTACTGTGGGGCTTAGAGGGGTAAAAAAAATGGATTTTCCCTGCACATTATTTCACAAACATCTTCACTCTGCCTTCTTTTCTTCTCCCGCTTCATCCTCTCACACTCACTCCCAGCATGGATATCTATTTTGGCGCAAAATCTTTGAACAATTATGCAAATGCATGTAAGGCAATGCACAATACAGTATGGAAATGGCACGGAGAGAAAATGGACTCATTAAGGACAGATGGCATGAGTGCTAAGAGCCATTTGTTATAGATGCAGGAAGACATTTTCAGACAATGTCAGAACCTGAGAGACATCAGATACGTTTTCCACACCAAGCACTATTTGTTGTGCTGTTGTAGTTCTTGATTATTTCAGCATGTTGATGATTATAAATGAGCTGCTTCTGCAAGACTTCCCTTAATGTGACTGCGGCGTATAGATATGCATGTGTTACAATATACATTTTTTATTTAGGCGATGACAGACGACATCATCACTCGCCACATTTCCTTTTTACTGCCAAAACATACCAGTGATCACTGCGAGACCTTTAATGAAACCCTGCATGTTTGATCAAAGCAGCTGTATGTTAAATATGAAAGCATGCATTGTGATAAGATCACACAGCGGATAGGAGTGTAGAAGAAGTGATGTAAGCTTTTGAGATTACACGGCCATATGCATGACTTCTGCACCGATATTACATACATGTCATTGTCACTTCACACAACATGAATTGAACTGCATATAAAGGGGAACCTAAATGCATGCGAGAGATTACAGTTTCCATATACTGAAACGCTTTGAAATAGCATGCGAGGCGCACATAGAGAAACAGTGGGGTTTTTCACAATTAAGAAAATTAAGTCTTTTTATTGTCTGCTAAGGATAAGATGGTGCATTATCACCGGGGCCAGTGTTAACCCCGGGTGGGAGAAAATTATTTGCAGCAAAGATTAAGCTTTACAATCTATTGCAGATGCCAGTAGTAGCACAACAGCATGGCCGCCGGATTCACTGTGAAGACGTGTGAGTGGAGGGAGGGGGAGTTGTAGGTGGAGATATGTGGGCTTTGACATAGCCACTGTTTATTTTGTCTTGGGCCCTCTGTGGGCTTCCCCAGTACCACTGTCTGGGCCTTTGATGTCACTGAGGTTATTGTTGACTATTCTCCGCTGTCTGCCTCGATATTCATCCGAGCTTCACATGGGACACAGAGGAGAGAGGCAGAGGCTGCCATTTATTTCTACACTAATTTTCCTTTGTGATGGATGGCTTTCTTATTGTGTCATTTGCGCCTTTTGAAAAATGCTCCTTGGAGCAGAAGAAATTACCAGCTTCCAAATCATACAATCAAGCACAGTTCTCTGGATGAAGGAAGCGTGTGTGTAGGACACAGAAGGCGACAGTACAGAAGATGTGTTAATGCTGGGTTTAAAAATACTTTCATTGCTTTAAATAGAATAAGTCTGTCAAAATAAAACATGACTTCAGAGCAGATGTAGGTCAATATATTATGAAAAAATATTAAATAACACAAATTCATTTTCTATTAAACGCATTGATTTTTGACACTTTTATACATTTCAACTTACTTACTTTCAAATTACACAAGAAATTGTCGTAAAAATCAGTATATTGTAAGTACAGTACACAGTAATATGCAGGGCTGCAGCAGTGTAAAGGTTTTGTGGTATGAATTGATGGTTATGATGGTGTGTATGTTTGATTATCCACGGTTTGGATTAAAATATTTTATACATTTTCATAAGGGAGACTTTTAACATGTACTTCTGTGACAAAATAACTCATTTTTTTGTTTGTTTTAATATAATAAAGTGTTTATTCAACCAAGAAACCTTATTTGGGCATTCCTTTAAGGTTCATTTTAACTAATAATAATAATAATAATTGGGCAATACATTGAAACCGTAATATTTTCTGTGACCTCATACTGTTGCAACCCTCATTAAATATATGATAAAATAATAAATGTACTTATTGATTTTGAACTGTGTGTACAGAAAATGCAAAGCAAAGAACTTCCAAAAAAGTTGGGACGCTGTGATGTAAACAAAAACAGGATTTTTAACTCATATTTAATTACACACACTGCAAAGATAAGCTGTTTAATGTAAAATGATCAACTTTTTTGGCTGTAAATATAAAATATAATTTGATATTTTCTGTTTGATTTACAGTTTACAAAGTGTTCCAACTTCTTTGTAAATGTAACTTTTCTGATCTCAACTTTTTTTTAAATCATATTTATTTTTTACATATTTAGTCTGGACACTACCATAACCAAGCTGCAAATCAAAATATTTTATCATCAAAGTCTGTCATGAAAACCAAATCTGGACAAAACAGTCACAGAACAAATAAATGAGGCTATCAAAGGCTTTCATATTCAGGACTTTGGCTTTGTTGCATTGAGGTTGTCTTTTGTCCGTCCTGCGACTATTGTGACACGACACAGAGACTTCTAAAGGCCAAAGTTTCTTATTAAATTATTTCTGGGTGAGATGAACAGAGGCTGAATAGAATCATTAAACTTCACCAGTAATAGGAATGCATGCGCCGCGCTGCCGTCTGCTGCGAGATGAAAAGCTGTGCATTTTCATGCTCCTTCAAAACCTTTAACTTGCCATGAAAAGATATGACATCAATCCTGGCAAAAACACAAGGGAGAAATGAATGATACCATTGTGGTCTCTAAACATCAATCATGCTCAATACTTTGGAAAAACAATGCATTTTTGTTTGCATTTCAGAGGTGACAAACAACACTTGTGACTGGCTTAACATTGTCAATTCCCATTACTCAAAAACCTGAAGCAAATCAGAATTAAACTGTGGCCCTGTTGCTAGGCAGCTGAGTTCTCTTGACATGGTGGTTAGTTTTTCTTTCATTGCTTGACAAGAGCGAAGTGAAAGGAGTTTAGAAAAACTTGCGTAAGGCGCTCAGAGGAAGGGGATAATTGGAGTCTGTGGATTGTGTAGTGGCCCTTGTGTGGAAACTTCCAGAGCTGGAGACAGAGAGAGTCGGACGCAACAAAATTTAAACTCTTGTATACAAACTTGACCCCGGCACTGCGGCGGGGTTTTCCACACTTCGTTTGCAGAGTGTTTGCCCCAGTGTGGCCCAGGGCCCAGTGTCAACAGCACTGTGTGTGGAGAAACAGGTGAGGGAGCAGTGACAACAGGGACAGTGTTTCAGTGAAAGTAGAACGTTAGGGGGGCTGAGGACAGACACACATGTTAGAGGTGTGACAACACACTCAAGTCAAGTCAATGCAAATCATGATACTGGGTCACAATAACATTTCACAATTTTATTTTTATTTATTTATTTTTTTACAAATTTAGATTTAGGAATCATGCGCGAAAAAAAAAGTTTTTTAGACAGAAATCAACAAAATATTATTTCTCTTATTTTTTAATTTTTATTAATAACAAAAATGGTTGGCTTTAATCTATACAAAACAGTCGGTATCGGTGAGTATTTTGTCTGATTTGCACAGATATGAAAAATTATTTTAACGCATAGAACATATAACGCAGAAAACAAGCTTTTGTCTCGCAGAGCGCTGGGTAAATAAAACCTTCTTTCTTTCTTCCGTCACCTAAATATGACTGAAAACAAGCGTGAACAGGAAGTAAGGTGCAGAACTACTTCTCCAAAGACGCTGATGGATTAGAGAATGTGATACATTGTGTGTATATTGAATAGTAATTATTTGAATGTTAAATAATATTTAATGAAGTTATTTGTTTAAGAAAGCAGCCTTCTGAGTATCTTTGCACAGTCATATTGGTGCATAATTCACACACAAAAGGTCTTTTTTCATTCCAGGTAAAAACAAAATTGCAATCAGTGAATTTTTCCGCAATAAAATTGGCTAAAATTGGTCATTTAAGAAGCATCCCAGAAATTCTGCTGCTCTTCTGTTTTGAAATGGGACGGTGGAACCTTAATGTATAAATCGTTTCCTGCGGCCGCCATGTTTTCGCACATTAATACACAAGTGACGTAAAACATCAAACAAGTGAAGTCAAAAGTAGCTAGCGTCCTCTGCTGTTTCAAAAAAGAATAGCACAACTCCTTTTTTCATCACCGATTTGAATCTGTGAAAAAGTGTCTCTTGGGAGAAACTGCTCCATTCCTCACACATATCATGGCTCAGATTTTACACTCTGTGTGCCAGACAAAACACAATCAAGTGAGGTCATCTGGATACTGTAGC
>CAFUXE010000544.1:499469-518450 GCA_903364295.1 Serranus cabrilla | reverse complement strand
CTCTCTCTCTGTCTGTCCGGCCTGATCTTTCCTCTTCAGAAAGCTGAATACTCATCCTTGACCGGCTCGCCTAAATGAACCCTGCTCTCCTCATGTACCACAAAAGTGCTACTGTGTGGTGTCACCCAGGCTTTCTTCCCAGGAGACAGTGTGATTTCTATATCCGTTGTCATGGCGATGCGGCGAGGAGGGAGGAAAATGGAGCGCTAACCTCTGGCTTTAAGCTGGCTCCCAGGCCAGACGGTTCAGTCGCACAGAGCAGGAAACAGCACTCTGCCTGTTTGTTTGTATGCCGACAATACTGGCACTTGAAAAGGTGAAACGGGGACATTGTGGCGCTATCTGTCAAACACCATGTGGCGTTCATGAGGCCATATGTGACGCGGTAAATAGCAATAAGGGCGATGTAGAATTATGAGGTAGAGCTTATTAAAAACCAATCATAAAACCAAAACACTGAAGCGCTTTTATCATAACAAAGAGATGAGACAGGGCACAGAGAGGTTCACTCTATTTCAACACCCCTCAGTGAAAGCAAACTCTATTTCATGGAAGATAATACAATTCCTCAATTTCAGAGGATTGCCCTCAAATAGTCCTGCCAGACACACCTGATACTCCTCGAGCGTGGAATCAAAAGAACTGAGAGGTGTTTTTATCTAAGTTCCTTAAATGGGGGAAAAAAGGGGGCCAGATCGCATTTACCCAAAACCGCCAATTTAAAGAGGCTGGGAGGCAAAATGAAGACATTGGCATTATTAAAATCAAATCTGGAATGGCTCACATGCACTCCCCTCCTAATGACGAGGGAGTGCCATGGCCAGTCGAGAGGAAGAGAACACCATTTTCTATTCATTTGGCAGCGTGCCCAGATCTCATTCAACCAAAAAGTCTTCTCAATCCAAACTTAATCCCAGCCAATTAAAAGATGGTGTTGCTTTTCCTCCTCCGTCGTTACGCTGATGAGACCGCAGTTCATCACCAGGAAGGTAGAGCGTTTGTTTTTTTGGGGGGGTGGGGGCAGAACATATGGGATGATTCTACAAGGCTTATATGTTAAATATTTGTGTCAAAACGGTCATCACTCTGGCCTGATTAACGGTAATGTGTTGCAATGTAATGGCCAACTTGAAAAGCAATTGATCTGAGAGGAAAAATGAATATTTATTGATGTAGAAAAGTATGCTTTGTGTTTTTCCCGGGCTCCTGGGGGGAAGGTGTGAAATCTAATAAAGCCATTCTCAGGAGGGGCGGCTTTGATCAGAGATTCTCTAAACAAGCAGCAAGTCCCATGTGAACATAAGATCTATATGCTCCAACATGTGCTATCTTTACATCTCCACTTCTGTTTTTGCTAAAGGAGAGCTGTTGTATTGGAAACAGCTGAACCATTTCAATTTCAGCCCCGAGGCAACATTCTCCTCTCAAAGAAGTGTCGGGATGCACCGTGCAGAATGTCAGACATGTTTGTCTCTCTGAACCGCTTCTCTTTCTCTATAATGTGCTATTTTTCAGAAAGCATGTTTTTATGTTAATGTGCTCAGATATATATTTAAACCAGCAAATCTGTAGAATAAACAATAAAATTGTTTGCGTTTGTAAACAGTGTCAAAAAAGGTGTCTCAGTGGAGGTTTACGGAACAAGTATAAATATGTATATAGGCTGCATTTTTCACACTCAGCGACACACGATTCACACTTCAATCACTGAAAAACTGTATTTGTAGAAAAACAATAATAGAGGTGAAAATCCTGCAGTGATGCTGCAGGGTTTTATCACTATACTCAACTCTAAAATAGGCAACAAACTCTCAGCACTTTCAAATCTTCCTAGAGACAAAATGTGCTGCTACAGATGGTTTGCATAACATTTAAATGACTATTAGAGAGGGGAAAGAAGCAGTAGTGGGGCATGTCAGGGTTAAAATGGCATGCACAAACAGCCAAATAATGTGGCGAGGGGCGATGTGTGATGCAGCAGAAGTGGAGTGATATGCTGATCTGCTGATGCAGAGTGGGCAGTGTTGGCTGTTGCTCCATGCAGAGCCGGTGTGTGTCTCACTGTGGCTCCTCTCACACTCCAGAAGGTCACACAGGAAGTGGCTTGCACACATGCACACACGCACACACATTTTGGGCCAACCTCTTAAAATAGCCATAGAGGTCTCAGTGCAGGCTCCGGCCACTCGTCTGGCAAAAAGATACGAGTAGACTAGCTCAGGTTTCTCGTGAGCGCTTCAAATAACGACTGTTCAGTCATTAATGAGGACGATATTCATATAGATATTAGGGTAGTTTAAAAGCAAATCTAATTATGTTATATCAACAAATAGTATTGTTTTTTAACATGGTTATTGTGAGGAATGTCAGAAAATATTGAACGTTCATCAGATATCTAGAAGCCAGTGTAACATCTTGGTGTTTTGTCTCACTTTGTCAAAAATTATGATCAAAAGATAGAAAAGAAGAACATTATTATTAGTGCTGTGCATTGGCAATAATCTGGCAATACGATACATATCATGATACAAGAGTTGCAATATAAAATATTGCACTGTATTGCAGTACTGTAAGCAAGGCCATAAATAACAATCTTTGCATGTAAACCATTAAACCTTCCATTAAAAATAAAGTGTTGTTGAGAATTAATACAATATCACAAAACATGATGTCATGATTCTAAAGTGTACTAAATGTTTGAACCAGGAAATGTTTCACACTTAGTCCTGATAATCCCTTGCGCGTGTTGTTGTCAATGAACTAACTGATTAATAGACGTGTGTTTTCAGTAGTTGCTGTGTTTTACCAGTTACAGTACCACACTATAAGAAATATCCACCAAACTACTGCTATCGTATAAAAAGGAGAAGAAAAACCCCCAAAGCAGCTACAGAACATGTTCCAGTGGGATAGCCGGGCAGCCGTGTGACAGGGCCAACACACTTAACTAACAACTTCCTTCACATTGGATGCACTTTGACAAACAGCCCTGCTCCTCAGCGCTTACGCCATGTGCCTCAGCATTAACGCTAACGCCCTGTGGTATGGTCGGCTGGACAGGCACTTGACTGATGGCTCTATTAGAGCCCCCCACCACGGCACCTAGTCCTATCCCGGGCCTTTCTCTGGACTGGACGTGCTGCTGACAACGCACTGATGGGCTAAAGGGGAAGACTAAATGGAGGACCTAAACATACCAACAACCACATTCAGAGACGCGCCAATAGACAACACACATAAAAACACACCCGGGCACATGCGTGTTAAGGACGTGGCTGTGCACACGCACACACAAGAACCACACAAGGAAGTAGAAAGGATTTAGCCATGCTTCACCTTTTGTATTTGCTTGGAACAATGGCTTACACAAATACAACACACAGCTGATCTGCACCCCTCCGATTCCGCCTCTTTGGTGGCTTGTTCCTGAGACCACCATGAAACATGGAGGCCACTGAAAGGCTGGCTCTCGATAATCAGCTCTGAAGGGGGTGGAAAATACAATTCATATCTCCACTCTTCTTGGGAAAGCAACCACTGGAGCAGGAAATGACAGTGGATGTTTTAATCTTCAAACGGTGAGCACCACGCTCCCTCAGGCTAGATGGAAGAATCTGCTCAAATGTGACGGAGCTGCCTACCCGTTTGAGCAGCCTGCTCACTACAACAGCTCAGACTTCTTTTTCCTTTTTTTTTAAATGCTCTGAAAATTAGATGTCTTCCCAATAAATGTAACCTCGACTGCAAACATAAAAATCTTCTAAGAATTTTAACTCTTGGTTTCCACTCTATTCACAAGTCTGCAGCTGAGGCGGTGAAGCTGTGATGCAGAGTTTCTTTGGTGAGACAGGCAGACGGCGCTGCCTCTCGAGGCCCACGCCGGCTCAAGTCTCCTGGGCGACACTATAAACACCTAGCCCCCCTGGCACCTGTCATCCACGGCTGCCTGCTCTCTTCCAACAGGACTCGCAGGGAATTTGTAAGGTGGGGAAATGACATGACAAACAATTATATCCCAACACCTCCTCCATGTTGCTCCTTTCAAGACTTTCCTAATCCCTAAAAATGAATCTGATGCAGAAGATTTTCAACTCTCGCCTGATGATAGAAGCAAAACAAAGAAAAGAAGCGAGTGGAGGAGCAGCATTACAGGTGACATTCAGCCAAATGGAGTGTCTCTGGTCCAAATTCGGATCGAAATGAGCTCAATTTATCAATGTCAATAACGGCGGCAATCCCAGGATGGAGAGACATGCATATTAATTGAAAATAATCAGATTAAACCACTAGAAACTGACATTTTGAGATGGGCACTTTATCTTCAGGGCTGGAGTGATGCAAGATTGCCTACGTACAAATCAGAGAACACTGCTTAATTGCATGTTATCACCCAATGATTGCCTTGGCATTATATAAAACTGTATGGTAATTACTTCACAGATATCGATGTAAATAGCCTCAGGCTGCTCCTCCCATAAGAGGAAGTGGATTGAGGGTAAAGAACATCTGGGCGAAGAGGTAGCACAATTACAAGTGTATAGTCAGGTGATTAGCTCCATCAGCCAGGCGTTAGCAGAAACATATATTTGACATTCACGCTTCACTGTGAACACTTGAGTCTTAAACAGTGTCAGCTTCAAGAGCTCCTCGAATGTACATAAACACGAGTTAGAAAGTGGAATCTATAGGAGGATGTGTGAGAGCCTGATGGAGAAGTGGCCCTCATGGTGTCACTGCCGCCCAGCCCAGAGAACAGATGCACTATGGGCCAGCTGGAGGTCCCCTTCCTCAGCAGAGGCCCCCCAGCCCCGGAGGAAACACAGCTCTGAGGGGCTGCCGTCATATGTTTTCAACGTTTGTACAACGCCTGATAAATGTAATGTAAAAGGGGCTTTGTGTGCGGGGGGCAGTGGGGGTTGACTGTGATTGCTGGTAATAACTGACTAATAGAATAAAGCAATAACGCACAGCCTCGGGGCGAGAGCTCTGTACCGACAATTTCATACTGCAGATTTATCATCGTGTGGAAATTAGCATTTCAGTCTGTTCACTTTCCCATCTGAAGGAGCTCCGTCATGAGACTGCGTGCCCTGAAAAGATGTCTGTCGACTTCAGGTCTCCCTTCGTCACGACACTCCATAACTCTCCCAACACCCCACGGAGAAAGACGTCTCTAAGTTGACAGGGAACAATAATGATGGAGATTTGCAGCACGGCTTTTGTAGGCACTTCATAAACAACAGACTATTAAAATACAATTCCAATATTAGGCACCAATCTAAAGACAATATTTAAATTTGGTTGAAATTAACAATCCACTTATAACTAGCTCTGTCATTCCTAAAAGGATCATCACTTTCAGCTCAAAAAGTCTTGTTCTGCATATGTTGGGTACTTGAAAGTAGTTTGAAGGTTTGATTTAAAGGCATACTATGCAGGAATTGATGCTAAATCTTTTGTAATCTCAACATTCAAACCTTGCTTCTCCTAAACTCATCAACAGATTCACTCTCATTTTCAAATGTGCTTTGTCCACTTGGTGTTTTGCCACACTGTGTTTGTGTTTTTTCAGTGCTGTGTCCGCTATTTTCCTAGCTTCGTCCCCAAATTCTGATGCCTAAAAATGCCCTAAAAACATAAAAATGACACGCAGAGGGCAGGGTCTCTGCAGGTAAAAACACTTCTGTTGTATCATAAGTGATGATTGAGAAGGATTCTTTTTGTATGAGTCAATAGTTTTTTTTTGTTTGTTTGTTTTATAGAAAAAAGCTGCATACTGTACCTTTAAAGCAGTCACAAGAAACTTTTATTTTGTGTTGATTTTGGCGGCCCCTGTGGAAAGAAGAGGTATTGTTTCTGTGTTGTAAAGATCTTGATCGGGTGTGTTTGCATATGTTTTAGTGAGTGAAAGAAAGACGGAGCTTATTTTCACCTACAGCTGTTTGCAGAGTGTAAAGTAATGAGTTAATATGTCTATTCGGGCTATTTAGGGTTAATAGACGAAGATGCCATAACCAAGAAATACAACGTCAAGATTTAATTTGTAAAAGAAAAAATCTCCTCTCTCTTCTTTTCAACTATCTAATGAATGAGTCGATATGATGCTTACCCCTGGGAAAATGTGCTGTAAAAATGTGCTGATTTGGTTTTGTTTGCTCATGTAGGTCATATAGAGGCATCCGCATTAAATTGAACCTGCTTCATAACCAGTTTAACTATAAAGTTTTTACTGCTTATAGCTCTTTATCAAGACTGATTTATCTAAAGCTGCTAATTCAAATCAATTTTGGTGGTAACAGAAGTTTTTCCTATCATTGTTCATTTGAGCTTGATTAGGTGGGACAAATGACTTTAATTACTTTAATTTATTTACCTAATTAAGATTTCTGTTATGCCATATTGTTGAAACCAAACAGCAGTGATAATGCGGTTCTGAAAATCCTCTTCCATTTAGTGTGAAGTATTTAGTTCTTTACTTTTGATGCACTCTCTTCTCCTGTCAAAAACACAGCAGAGATGAAAAGAGTCATTTGGACTATGAAAAGAGTGCTTGTGTCTGTCTTTAAGTTAGCCTTTACTTGGTGTTAATTTTCTCCAGAGTGGTTGTTTCTCACTAACAGAGTCAACGAGCGACTGAAAAAGCAAATGGTACTCAGCGGATAATTTTGTTTACAATGTTCCGGAGGCCTATGATTAGAATATTAATTAGGCCCATCTATGACGGTCAGATAATAACAATGTCAGTGGGCTGAATGGATTCTGTGACCTGTAAAAGGCCTATTCACAATCTCCAGTCTGCCATAGTTCATTCTTTTGGCCACAGGCAGCAGACTTTTTCACACCCTTTTCTAAACGTCCTGATTGTCCCTCGCTGAAACACTGTGGAGGAACTATGCTAAGAAATACAAATATGTTAAAGTGCATGTTTTATGTCAAACAAAGTTGAAATCGGCAGCTCATTTTTCTGGCTTGACAAACATTTTCTGAAAAGATGTCAATTAATGTGTTATCCTCCATGTAAAAGACTCGACTAAGTATGTTTTGGGCTTTAATTACATGACACGGATCACAAACACCAAAGCAGAGGAAACATCAGAGCTGATGTTCACTTGTCCTGCTAATGAATTAGTGACGCCCCTCCTGAAATTCTTAAGATCGTGCCCAACCACTAGGACTAATGTTTTAGAAATGAAAATCATCTTTTATTATATTATCCTTTTATTAAACCATGTTGTGAAAATTACATCACACAAGATCCATCATAATGTGCAGCCAGAACGCTGCAGGATCTTGGATTAATCGTCCCGATGTAAAGAGTATCCCTTGTTTGCCCTATTAATGTGAGAACATTACTCAAGTTGTGTCTCCTGGGACGTCAGTGGGATGCCTCTGTTCAGATGACGGGATGCCTCAGTTAGGGAGGCCAAAGACATTTGCTGTACAGACTGCTTACAGCAATCGGAGCACTTAAGAAACACAGCCAATAAAAACACGACATCCTCACACCGACTAAAAAGAGGAGTTTCAAGGGTCAGTAGGTTCATTGTATGTATTATTGTTAAGTCTCTTGGGAAAAGGCAGGATAAGCTTTTTGTTGTTTTTTTTTTTCTTTCTCTTGAGCTCAGTGACAACATCCCGAGAAACGAGATAAGCCGGCCATCTTAATCCACGTGCAATTAGAAGGGAGATTTCAAACGGCGAAATGATCTGATTTACTGAGAGAAAAGTTTCGTTTCTTTATAATGTTTTAAAGTCTATATCGGAGAATTGCTTTCCTTGATCACTTTTAAGGCTGAGTCATTGAAAATATCACACGTAACCGCATTACATCAGCATTATTGTGCAAAAAAATAATTTGGACACAATCATCACTATCCACTGCTTTCAAGGCACCAATATTAAAAAATGTATTTCAGTGACATGTGAATCATCTGTACCATCTTAGGTGCATCCACACTACAAAAAGCAGCACAGTCTCTAAAAATGGCACTCCAGTGCAATAAAACTGCATCATCAATTATATTTAGAGAGAATTTTCTTTTTTTCAGGATTACGTTTGTTCTCCAGAAAAAGTTTAAAATCACAGTCAGCTGCACATGGAGGAGGTCGGGGTGGATGGCTGGGTCAAACAAACAGCACTTTCACCCAAGAGGCCGCTGTAAACGTAAGTAAAGCAAATGTTGTTTTATTTATGAAACAAACAAGCTAAGGGTGGGGGTGGAGCTAACTCCTTTATTCTGTATTGAGATTTTATCTCTATTTGGATATGGAACATCACATCACGGCACTATGAGGCAGCAACTAACTATTATTTATTGAGTGATCTGCAGAAATTCCTGAAATTCCTTGCTTTTGTGTCACAGTTCAGTTTACTGTCATAGTACAACAACTTGAAGGGCAGTCACAGAGTGCAGACTTTTGCCTAGACCAGGTCCTATATGGCAGTGTTAACAAAAGTGAAAAATAATTTGTGTATCTGCCGCAGATACGCTCCAAAATTTAATAGGTTCTTCCTCGGCCCATGCTACACCCTTCCACCAAGTTTCATTAAAATTGGAGCCAGTAGTTTTTCCTTTTCCTGCTGACGAACAAACAAACTGAACCAAAAACATATAAAAAGTAGCAAATTCTCATATTTTAGGAGCTAGGACATTTGCTATCAGAATACAGTAGTTGGAGTATTTTTTTTTCTTCAGATGACTGGTAAACTATTAGTTTCAGCTCTAACCAGCACTGCAGATTGTATTCCCCATCAGACAGTCAAACCTCATTTGAAGAAAAGCCAATAAGACAGAAAGTGTAAGATACACATTTACAGTAGCTACAACAAGACCTCAAAGTGCTCCGAGCTACGTTTCTTTAACTCCCTGGAGTGCGTTAGGCGTAAATCAACCCATCATCCCCCCCAAAAAAATTCTATCTTTGTGAATCGAGTCAAAGCGGCATTCTGTCTCCTCATTTCAGGAACACTTAGTGTTGTGTTCGAATTACTGGGTTGGCAGGCATGTGGCTAGTGGCAGTGGACTGCGGTGAATGAGTTAAATCAGCCCCTTGTGAACTCGACCCTGTGTCGTCACGAGAGGAAAGAGGCCAAAGACTCACGCAATGAGGGTAATCCAACAGTGAGCCGGTGTGGCAGCGCTGCTTCCCGCTGGTCCCAGAAAGGCTCAAATAACTCCCATGTGCACCCAAGGAGAGCAGAGGACAGGCATACATCAGAGGGGGAGCTGGAGGTTGAAGCAGTGTGGATTTATCCTGGAGTTTCAGAGAGATGTTCCAATTGCAGCCTCCACCTCGTTGCTTTAGTGTCATCAATTCTGCCGATAGTGGAGTCATTGACTGTTGAGGTGATGGCTCTGTGTACTGGCTGCTGTCACAAAGATTGGTTACTATAAAACTGGGTCTTGCTGACACTTTGTTACACAATTTCAAAATAATGCTTATTTTTAACTGTGGTTTGAGTTGCATGTTAACACTTACAAACAGATTCTATAAATTCTACTTTTTAATAAGGCTGTCCAAATGAGTGTTTCCTTACTAATTATTAAAATAAGTCATGTTTAATGACGTGTGTGCTATTTTTAGAACGCTGCGCTCGGAACCGTAAGCCGCCAAATGTGTTGTTATGGGTGATATTAACAAACTGTTTATTTTGTCGTTTAGGTTGGAGATCTTATTGGAAATAATGGTTGCTGTTTTAAACACAGTGGTAACATTGTGATACAGAACTAATTGGTTTGGTTTCAGCACCCGAATTATTTGGTTAAATTCAAACAATCCCACATGCGTAATGTTAGGAAAAAGAAAAGAGTTAGGCTTAAAATAACTATTTACATACAGAACTACTGGATGTAGTTATGTTTGTGACGTAGAACATGAAGTTTCCAAAAGCCACCCACCTCACCTCCAGCCCACCTTAATGTGTGCTCAGCTTTATGCTATATAAGCAGAAACAATTATGTGGGATAGCTTAAAAGTTAGGTACATTACTTTCCTTAGGAATAACTATGCACAATTCATGGGAACAGCCTAATCAGCAATAAAACACCGGCTGATGTATCGGCCCCATACTGACATATTGGTCTTGTCTTGCACATTAAATGTTGCACCATAAACATGAGCACTTTTTTAATTTATAGCATTAGTATGTTGACACAAATCATGTTGTCAAAAGTATCTGTATCTACTAATTGCTCCAAATGTTATATTCCAATAATTTATCCTCAGCAGCCAAGTGTCTACAGTGTGTTGGCTTAGCAGACTAATTAATTTGAACTGAAGATTTCCCCAAGCTGCTTTTCCTTCCTCTAATGAGAGACAAGTGCCAGTCAAAGTGGGAGCCATACCGCCGTCCAACATGAAAATAGAAGCCTTCAGCAGTCTGTCTGGGGCGTGACGGGGGTTGGAGGGGTTGGAGGGGTGATTGCTCCGACCAGCAGCCACCACCTGCTTTGCTTGTTCACGCTGTCATTGGTGCCCTTTTTTGGTGCGTGCCGAGTCTTTAAGAGTTTAGCTATGCCTTTGATGCCTTCTTTGATTTTTAGAATATGCACAGGATCAATAAGAAGCACAGACTTCAAAGCTCAGGCACCCCTCACCTGCTGCTGGTCACCATTTCTGAAGTGTTTCCAATCACGTAGGGAGACTGAACAAACAGCCAGGAGGGGCAGGGAGGAAGCTGACTTCATGATCAATAAAAACTAATACCATGCGTGGAGAAATTTGGCAGCATGATCAGACTAAACAAAATGTTTTAGCCACTTGAGGTTCCTGCACATTTGAACATGATATTTCTTTGCATCTAAGTTAGAGTCAACGAAGGAACGGCAGTATGTTTCACACTCTTTCTTAAATATCATTTACAGCAACGGCCTTCTTTTACGAGCCAAAATGTATGCTTATAATTCCCCTGTAGAAACGCACACACTCGCACACACACACTTCAAAGTGCTTAGATTAATGCGTAATAATCTCCAAGAGCCATAACGGTTTAATAACTCACTCAGATGTCTCTAATATGTCACTCAAGTCTCAAACACTAAACATTCGATAATAATGCTTTTTTCTTTTTCCTCCTACAAATCTAGTAACCTAAGTGGCAGCAAAGTTCAAAGAAGCAGATTGTAATGCATGTTATGGAAATAAACCCGGGGCTGATTATCCTTTAAATCTCCGGCTGCCCCAACCCCCTCTAAAAATGGCTGTCATGATGAAATGACTATCCTTTATTACATTCTTCTCCCTTAATCCTCCTCAATTTATTAGAGGGGGAGTGCCTCGGCACAACAATGCCAAAACTCATTTCCATGGGAGCCCACACGGCATGGTGTCCATGAAGGGAGAGACAACTGATTTCCTATGCAAAGGGACCTTTTGAAAGGGGGGAAAAGGAGACAACTGATTCTTTTATTGCAAATGACTTCAGTGTTTTGTTTAGGGGGGCTGAGGGTAGAGAAGCCAGCATGACTTCTGCTTGCACACTTTAATTCAGCTGATGCAGGTGCATGGCTAATTGCAGGTGTGGCACTGGCCAGCCTCCACCTCTCTGTGTATCCTCATCCACACACACAGAGACACGCACTCAGACACTTGGCTTTCTGTATAGACATTAGCCAGGTACTGAGAGAATAGATCAGCAAGCGCCTCATTTGCATTTCGCCATTCAAACTCTGCTGTAAGTCTGAGAGAAACTGAAGGGCCCTATTCAGAAATCTTAATAGTCTAGTGGATATCACAGTGTGGGAAAGCTAAGCACAAACTTTCTGTGTGAGGAAAATTTACAAAAGACTTAGTGTGAACTGTTAGCTTATTGTCCCTGAAATAAATAATGGGAGATTCAGTTTAGCTCGTGAAGGAGAGGCTGTAATATGGCAAAGTCCAGCAGCAAACGTGGAAGAGCAAATCCTACAATGGAAAGCTTTCATTTCCATTTTGTCGGTTAAACAAGATTTACTCTTTTTAACGTTTAATTTTTTTACTTTGCCGTCAGCCCCCCCTCCTCTCCTCTCCTCTCCTCACACCCTCCTATCCCGTGCCATGAAAATGAGAGCGAGAGAAAAAAAAACTTCTAAATGAAACCTCTCTCTCCAAATCCCAAATGAGAGGAAATTACTCATCAAGTGATTATGAAACTGTTGGCATTATAGAAATCAGAGTGAAAGAATAGAGTCGGGAGGAAAGGAGGGAGGGGGTTGACAATTTGTTCTCAATGGACAGCGGATGAAGAGGTGGCAAGTTAAAGTCTCCAATCTGAAGGGTCTCCTTGTAAAGCTAATTCCAGTTAATGGCCAAGGGAACAAGGCTCCACTAACCCACTGTATCTGACGTCCTGGCTCCAGGTAATCAGACTGACATTAATGCAGGCTCCAAAAGAGACACCTCGTCATCAGGAATTTTCCTCATTGGCACCGAAAATGCCAGGCTGCACACCTCTGACTGCGTGGCCCCCACATCTATTAACCTTATTGATTTGGAGCCCCGCTGAGCCCCTCCAGAGCTCCCCGCCCCCCTGCTGCTGGACTGAAGTGGATCAATCCTACGCCGGGGGCCACAACTCGATAACAACCCAGTGTCAGAGACTACTGTTTACAACCTGAAATGAATACACACATAGATGCTGCTCTGTATATTCATCTTCAGACGCTAAAGTGTCGATAGATGAGCAGTGGTTTAAAAGTTTTAAAAGCGTTAATTATATCTGAATAATAACTGGTTTATTAACTTTACAGGAAACTGACCACTTGTATTCACCCATGTGCAGTTTAGTTATTTTAAATAAGAAAATAGATATCAAAATATGAATAAAATGTCAAAGGAGCACATTGCACAGCGTATTAACCTCTGCTGCTATGACCAAGTTAGTGAAATCTATTCATTGATTTTTCAGTGCAGTTCATTTGCACTAACAAAGTGCCCTTCGTAAGTAACTACTCTGCATCTAACACTTCAGGCAATCAGCATACTCTGCGCCACAATCGTACACTTAAAGCTTAATCAATGCAAATTACATGTGGGAAACTAAGTAATATTTTGCATTGCCCCATTGGGACATTAGCTTTCGAAGCTTATCAAACATCTTTTTGTTCAGTGGAACGTAGAAAAACCACAACTCAGTCTCTTTAAAAGCTAGAAATCCACGAACAGGGATTCACTATAAATGGAAGTCATTCTTCTGATGTTGGTGTCTCTATTAATTTTTAGTGAAAATGTAAAAACAACATGGATGCTACAAAGAAGACAACAAAGAGCAGAATAAATCACCAACTCTCCAACCTGTTGTTCTGACGTGAGGGGCAGTTAATGTGAATTCTCCCAGTCAGGATTATTCTGATATCACATGAATGCAGCACCCTATCTTGCAATGTTAATGAAAGTGAAAAATAACATTGATCAGATCTGCTTCAAAATGTAACATATTCGTCAAGTTTCATGAAAAAGGGACAGTCGTTTTCCCATAATCCTAAAGACAGACAGGTCAAAATAATTACCCCCTCGGCGGAGGTAATAAATTGCAGAATAAATATTGTACTTTTGTCGTTAAAATCTTTGTGTCTCTATTTCCAGTTTCGTACTGATTCACATACATAAAACCAAACTTTTCTTTGCGATGAGCCAAGTTCCATTTCTTTTTGAAGTGGGGTCTCAAGAAAAAAAAGGCATCTGTGAAAACAACCCACTGTGTCTTTAAACTTTGAGCACATTCTTACGGACCAGCTGTAACAACCCCAGCAGTACAACAACACTAGGAAGCCATTGATATCTATTGTAACACTATGGGACCTTTGGTTGGAGTCTACTATCAACATCATGACTGATGATGTTTAAATTTCTCAACTGCATTTCATCTTCCTACGCCAAGCAGCTCCGCTACGCAGCAAGTACAGCAAGTACAGCATGGCAGCAGCAGCAGCACTCACATTTTCTGCAAATGTAAATAGCTGGTAATACTGTACTGTGGCAAAGTGGAAAGCGCTGTGTGGCAGTATAGTGCTGGATGCCTGGTAAGCCACTACAGGCTCTGTGTGATGGAAGCGTAAGCATCAGTGTCGAGAACGGTTGGTCTCATCTGCGACTCATCATCAGCCAGTGGAGCCCAGCAGGGGGAAAAATGTACACCCAGGGCAAATCTGTAAACACCAATTTAATCTGCATGGAGAAAGTTACTGTCATCAGCTGTGACAGCAAAAGCCTCTGGGCCACGCCAATGCGCAAAGAGTCACTCTTCTTCCCCCAATATCTCTGTCAAACGCAGACATTAAGCCATTATGGACGTCAAAAATCTGCCATTGAGAAGTTCTTTTCTCTCTGCCACTCAAAGCTGCAGAATGAGTGTACAGGGCCACAGTGTAAATGATGTGGATACCCTGCAGTTCCTCCTTTACATTAATTGCTGACAAATTGCTATTGACCTTTGGAATTAGAATTAGAAAATTTAGCATTTATCGCCGTATAATTATTCATGTTTCACAAGAGCTGATTCAAGATTTTTTTTTGGCAATTATAAGGCAAGCAGTGGTGAGGAAAATCAGCAAACCTTTAATGGTCAGATCTTGTTGTAATTAATTTAGGGTCATGCTCAGACTTAAGAAGATTTCCCCCATATCTGTAGCTTTTAAAACTGCGGGTGTAGTAGTCATGTTGTTTCTTGGCAGCGGAGCCAGACTAAGGCAAAGTCAACACCAGGGACGATGAACATTTAACAATAATGAGAATTACTAGCGGTCCCTCCCCCGTTTTTCATACCCTAACATCCCGATTTCATGGGTGACACTTAGGGACCCCCCAGGCTCTCTAATGTGCGCTTGGGGACCCATGTGGTAGTCATAGCCAAGGCTTTTTACAGACACAAGGATAAGTGTAGCAGTATGGAGGAAACAGGGAAATGCAGCATGTTCTTTGTGCAAATCTCATGCAAACTGAATTAAAAAGTATTTTCTTTAGCTAAGCAGTTGTTTACACATAAGTAAAGCCATCGTGGTGTGGATTTTCCTTATGTCTTCGTAGTGTATTCTGTAACTTATTATCAATGCAAACCCCCAATGTGTCAATGTGACCACTTCCTGTGAGCACTTCTCTTACCACCAGTGGAAACTGATGTCACTGGACTGGTGGCCTAGCATCCACGGTCTGCGATCTGTCAATCCCGTTTGGGGTCACCATGTTTGCAATGGCAGGGACTTACACGGTTCAGCTGGCTTGGGCCCAGAGAGGGGAAAGGGGGCAGGCCGAGCGGGCTATCGCGCTGCCCCCTGGGGCGGCTCCTGACAGACTAGGAACATCAGGACAGATTTGGGAAGGCAATGTCGACGGGGGAGCATGGGAGGGTCCGGCAGCGAGGGAGCAACCCTGCAGCAGGGCAGCTTCCCAGAATTCATTACTCACAGCTAATTTACAAACAAGGGGGAAACCTGGCTGCAGGACAGACTTCAGCTTGTGGCCTCCTGCTACTGCTCAGCACTGTTCACATGACTTCTCAATCTCAGTTTTCCTTGGCTGGCCTGTGGTAAAGTAAAGCAGTTGAAAGTTCAATACGGGTTGATGGAGCTGAGACAGGGATCACTTATTTCTTTACCACAGCTCTGTGTACTTTGGCCCGCTCTCAAGAGCAGTGGACGTGGGAGCACACTGAGTGAATCCTGTACAGTATCTGACCTCACGAGAAACAGTCTACCCATAAGCGCGCATATAAAGTAGGTGATTTGATTTACCTTATATTTTCTATCTAATCAAATTGCAGTCCTGCAGGTCCTTGATTCACTTTAAAGATGCTAGAGGTTGGGAACATCTCCAGGAGAGCCACATATTGCATCACCCCTGCTGCTTTAACCCATTTACTTCATATCGCCAAGCCAAGGCCGGGGATTCCAGCACGGGAGTGGCTTTGCGTAGCGCTGGGCTAAAATAATTAGATGACACCTTCAATTGTCTCGTCACCCCCTTTAACCAAGACATTCACAGCCGCTAATTGAATGAACTGAAAGGAAGGAAAGCCCAGACAATTCCGGTAACTCGTAAATCTTCCATAAACGTTATTTGTTTGGGAAAAAATGGTGAATCCCATGCTGTTAAATTCCTTAGGCCTGCTGTTGTCGATTAAAAGGACAGTCAGCTGGACACCCCTGTCCTACTGTGTAATGGTCAGTGGCCGGGCCAGTGACCCCTGCTGCTTTGAGTAAATTAACACTGGGCAGGACATTCTCTGTTGTTTTAAATCACTATACAAATACATGGGTAACCACCTCAGGAGGCTAAATGTCAACACAGACAAAAAAAATAATGTTTGGGGACCCATCATGTATGTAAACACTTGCCATGAAGCTTTATTTATTCTACACATTTTCCTGAGGAGCTGTTGATTGGATGCTAACTGAGAGCATGTTGTCAGGGATGGTGGAGGATTAAAGTGGCGTCTAATTGAATATTTGCTGTTGCTGTAATGCGCGGGTGCAATACAAAGCGATAAAAAGCTATGTATTTAAAGGGATGGCACTCAATACAACCCCAAAATTGGAGAAGATGACCTTTAAAATGTAAATAGATGGTCCCAGTATTCGTGCTGTAACCTACAAAGAAATTGAATTACACAGGGATAAAGCATAATTAGATACCATTTAAAAAAAGGAGATAGTCTAATTATTGGTGAAGCAGCTTAAGTTGCTTTGCTCCTTAATTGAAGTACATCATGAATGCAGTGCGAATCTGTCCTGGCATGTTCAAACCAAATCTAAATCTTAATTAAATTTTGTGCAAAAGAAAGTGTTAGAGAGGAGCCCTAATCCATTTAAGGGAGGATGGTGAAGGGCTATTAGAGGGTGTTAATTCGTTAATCAGAACTTTGTGTGGCTATCCTTTACTATACTGAAGTCTGCACTATATTTGAACCACGCAGCGGGGGCTGTATACAAACAGCCTCCAGCCATTGTAGATGTAGGTGCTGGGCCAGGAAATTAGAAAAGGCATTGTGAAGTCAGAAAAAAAGCTCTCAGGATGGTGTAATATTCTCTTTTTCATGTGTTTTCCCCCATTTTCCATCATGTTGTCCTATTATGCCACTCTGTTGATATTTCCTATTGAAATGGGATCATCCTCAAACAAGTACCTAAGACAGGTAAGCCGTGAGTGGCCGCGGTAACAAAGGCTCCACAGGGGTCAAGTTCCTGTGTAAAGCCTTGTTAATGACATCATAATGGACAGGGGACTATGGCCTAACTACTGACTACAACTTCAAAGTAGGTGAGAGATGGAGAGAGAAAAGAAGCTTAGAAGATGAGGAGACCTCTCTATGACCACGTCCTCTAATAGAAACACCATCCATCCTCATGACGCAGCATGGCCTCTTGGTCTCAAAGCCTCTAACTGCAACACAAATATATGCACAGAAATGCACAACAAAGCCAATTGCTTTTAAGCCCCGCAATTGAGTCTTCTAGTCCTAATACAGCTGCTGAAGAAGCAGTGTGCCATTCATGATGCTTTACTGCCGAAAAAGAAAAAGTTGAGGACACATCCTTGACAAAATCCTCTTTTCAGACATAATCCACCTACCACCATTTTACTTGAGGACTGGAGTGTGTAACATCTGATCTTATCCCCAAAAGCTATTCAGCACTATGTAGTATTGGCTTGATTATGTTCCTGGTACACACAGGACCCTTTCACTCCTTAGTGCCTTCCCATCACACCTGGGATAATAAAGAGGATTTAAACAGGTCTGAATAGTTTAACCAGGTGTTGAAACAAATAATGGTTTAAAATTGTAATTAACATGGCTTGAATAGAGCATTGCTCTTGGTAAAGGTCTCCTCTGTTGAATGACTTTGGTATGCGAGGGAACACAAGACTGAAAGGGCCCCGTCTTTGTCACTGGAGAGAATAAGGAACTAATGGGGAATTAAGATCTTTAGAGCCTGTGTGCTTCTGTTATATGGCTTTTCCCCTTTTCTTCAAGGATGTAATGCCACAGTTCATAGTCCTGCCCAGCGAATTAGTTGCACTTCCCCTAAATGTTTAACTGCTGCCAGTGAGCTATGGTAAAATGTAACCTAATTAAAAGAGCATGTGCTCGCTTAAGACCACAGTTATTCCCGAAAACTACAAAAGAAAAGAAAACAAAGCAATCCATCCAACACAAACATAATCTGTTATGTTACTGTTATTTTTTTTTTTTTAAATCAAAAGCAGCTTCTTATATCCTGCATGAAAGATTGTGTCATTATCTGTAAATACAGGCACGGTATACAGTAGGACATTTCCAAGCCTCCTCTCACACTTATACATGGAAAGCATTAGCATTTAAATGGCCTTCTATTCTTAATGTGGGCATTTCATTATAAGCCTCTGTGGTCAGAAACACATGCTGTCTCTGTAGCTGACATAGATGAAGAGCGCAGACACTGTGGAGGTTTAGAACAAGAGGTCAGCAGCAGTTGTAATTTTGAGAATTTATTTTATTACAGTTGCGAGAGGAACGCTTTTTCTTTTTCTTTTTTTTTATGCATGTCCTCTTAAATTGGAGTACGGTTCTTCCACGCCACTAAAAAGTCAGTTCCTCTCAAAGCCAAAGGGACACATTCGGCAAAGTTTCCAAACATCAGCCGTAGAACTTCCACACGGTTCTTCATTTCCTCTGAGTGTTTTGAAGCCCCCCACAGAGAAGGTCCTAATCTTGACGCATCAAGCAATGAACAGAGAAAAAAGGCTGATTGCAAGTGATTGACAGGCCATGCGGTTACCACAGTAACTCCTTTTTGGCTTTCTATAGAAGTCCAATTCATCATCAGAATTAGATGACTCTAAAAGGGGCCTATTATCATAAGGGTGCACATGTGAGTGGCGCAATCGACTACCTGTGAATCGATCGAACCGTCTGAGTCAAGCACTCAACGAGTGTGTTAAAAATAAGGCCAAAGTGTGAGGAGAATATGCCAGATTTTCAGATATTGTATCGTATTTTGCTCTGCCTTGTTGCTTTGTGTTATATTG
>CAFUXE010000544.1:431164-499429 GCA_903364295.1 Serranus cabrilla | reverse complement strand
ACCACTGCTGAATGTGGTTTCTTACTTTTAGGTCAATTCTGTCATTTTATAGGATTATGGATTGCTTGCTTAGAATAGTTTTTCAACAGTCGTGCAGTGATGAATGCGCAGTTTCACACGCAGATGCAGATCTTATCACTAAACTATTAGTTCAAGAAAGGAGAAAACATAAATACAATATACTTATACACTACATGTCATTTTTTCCTCTTTATTTCTTTAATGTGCAATGGCACTTTCATAAGGGAATCTGTTTTATTACCAAAGTGGAAGTTTTGATGACATAACAGGAAAAAACAGCCATTTCACCCCTGCAGAGGAATGAGTAATGAGCAAACACATCCAAGCTCTTTCTCCCTTCATCTCCCTCTCTCTCACACACACAAACAAAAATACCAAATGGTGCTATTGGCACAGTGCAGGTCCTCTGTATAAAAAGGTCATCCGTGCTATGATGAAGCAATGTTGTCTTCATCTGCTTCAGGATGGCTAAAGTGTGGCTTTATTAACCCGTTGCTGTCTAGAATAGTTTGTTCACAGCACACAATTTATATACAAAATCAGTGCATGGATGGGGCTATGTGAATGACACAGATATGCAATATTCACAACATTAGAAAGATTTGCATGATGCTGTGTCAGGAAAGCTGATCACCGCTGCATGGACCTGATCAGTCCGGACTCTATTCAGAAAACAAGCGTTTTAAAAGTTGTCTATCTGTCATCTTGTAGACCGACTTGAAATAACATGAATTTACACTTTTTACAAATAGGCATCAGGATGTAGTTATTTCGGCATCCTTTTTATCCATTTATTGCAATTAAATGACAGTAAATCTGTTCATACTGATGTGGTCGTGGCAGTCATCCAGACATACTTTCTGGAGAAGATGATCAAATTCCCGAAACTTTGTGCGCCTCGAAATTATGTTGTGAACTAATGGTGTCGCAATTTCTATTCTAAATCGTAAATTGATCAAAATTGGCTTTCAATTGCAATTATTGAAATCAAAGGCAGGATCGACTAGTGCTCAAAAAATAAGACATTTAAAAGAAGTCACAGCGTAATTTACCGCTATTCTGCTTTTGCGCTGTTCCAGTTGTCAAAACAACAACATTATAAACAGATTATTGAAATGTGACCAGATGGCCTTCGTGTGGTACATTTCTAAGAAATATTGCAGTTATGTCGCACTTGATACTATGTTGTTTTGTAAAGAAGAATTTCAAAATGTAAATAACAGTGGCTCTGGCATAAAAACTGTCATTTTCTGAAATATACAAACCAAGAGACGATGTCTAACAGCGGAATAACTGCCTGCACTGGTTGGTTTTCCGATGTATCTGGGACTTCCATAACAGGTACAAAGCATCAATAATGGTTATTTTGGCCATGGTTGATGGTGGAAAGAATTGGCGGAAAAAAAGATTGTATGGTATCTGCACCAGTGCATGTGTGTAACGCAGAATAAACACAAATGATCCCGCGGTCATGTTTACTTCACGTGTGGTGTGAACACAGAATAAGGACGTAACCTTACATACACATTCATGTACCCCTGCATTGAACTGAGTGGCATCCCGTGATGTAGATAAACACATTTTATGATTTTGTTGAACTGCAAATAAACATAGAAGCAGGAAACCTCTAAATGTTGTGTGAATGCAGCTCCTGCCAGCTTTTCGGCGGTGTGTGTGTGTTTATGTGGCTGTGTTTGCATGGTCAGGAAGCAGGCCAAAGCAAGCGTCAGCATCAGCGTCAGTGCTGTGTAGCGTCAGTGTGTCAGAGGCAGCGGGGGCCGTGGCACCCATGCAGGCTTCCCATCAGCGCGGGGATGGAGCTGAGTCGGCCAGACAGCACCGCGGCACACTCCAAACTTACTTAGTGTAATTAAAGTTGAGAAAGGTTAAAGTTTGACACTGAGAAGAGGCGAAGGGTTCTTTCTCCAAGGCAAGAGACAATATAGGGTACCTCGTCAAAGCGGCTAACCGGTGACCCTCCTGGAAAGTAAGGGAGACACAGCGGAAATGCAGACGCACATCCAGTATCATGATTAGGTGTGAGGCCTTGAGAGGAGGGGACAATTGTGCGTACATGTAATTAAACCGGCCAACCTTTTGTGGCACTGCTCCTATTCAGGCTCATACAGGAACATCCATCCGGAAGAAGGAGTGTGTAATAGTCTGTGATCCATGTCTGGAAGGAGTGTGTGGATATGCTGAGGATTTAATCCTCAGAACAAACACAACAAGATGTAATGTCAATTTCAGTGCCACTGGGAGTTTAACGGTTTGAGAACGCCACAGATTGGCTTGTCAGCGATTCACAAGAGTTCAGATTAGAGAGGAAAGAATAAACTGTGTTCCTTTTGGGTTCTGTTATAGGTTCCTGACTTTTATTAAACAAAGATTAAAAAACAACATATATCTGCTTTACGTGGCAGCCAGAGGAAGTTGTAGTATGAAGGACGGTTTATGGTTTTCAATGATTGTTTACAGCTGGGGCTTTTAAAACAATGGCTCTCTGTTGAGATGTTTCACCACTTAATTGTTCTCCACAAAGGAACAAGAAATGATTGTCTGTAACGGCCATCAGAAAACAGAAGGGAGAATAAGCCTCAACGTATCAGTTCTCATGAAGCATTTTCTGTGGTCTATCACTGATAGTCATTTAAGGACAAGAAGAGGAGGACTGAAATGTTTTATATTACAAAAATCAGCTGTAAAATATATGTAATGCTACCATTCACTTTCCCTTACAGTCATTCTTTTAAAGCAGGCCTTCACTGTGTGTGTTAGATGGATTCAATTTAAGCAAATTGATAGAAAGATTAGTGAACTACAGTAACAACTGGACATTTCTCTTAATGTCTGCATTTCTTTAAAGGACTTTTGCATCTGTTACATAGTAAAAATCACATCATTTTTGGTTCATGCAATTTGCTTCATTTATATATTCACAAAAAAACAATAAGTAACTGGACGGGCGCTAAGAGAGTGCAGGCTTCTGCAAAGGCAATGCCTTATCTTGGCATTTTAACAAAAGTTATAAACATTTGTGTGTCTGCAAGGTGAGTCTCAACCACACGTTTCGCAAATCCAAAGGGATAGTTTGGATTTTTTTATATGAGCTTCTTATCCATAGTCAGTGTATTAACTACAGTATTAGGACACAAAAGCTAAGCCATGCACTGCAGTGGACCGGGGCAGCAGCAAAACACATTTTTTCCACCTAAAAAACATATCCAATGTCAGTTTTTGTCAATATAGTCTGGTGGCATTGACAAAAGCACAGGTAACAGCTTCAGTTTTCACCATGTAAACGTAAACAGGGCTTTCTAATATAGTAACACTGAAACTGATATTGATTTTTTTTAGGTGGCTAAAATACATTATGGTGCTCCCTCTTCTACTGCATTACATTGCTGGCTATCTAGGTAATACACTGACTGTGAATGAGTACCGCATACAACCCCACTGAAAAAAAATCCAAACTATCCATTTGTTGGATTCTTCCTTGGTCCATGCTACAGCTTTCCACAAAGTTTAATAAAAATGGGGCCTGTAGTTTTTTAACAGATGAACAAACAAACCAAACCGAAAACACAAACTCGATTACGATTAGTTAAAATGATAAATTGCACTTTTAGGAAATCTTGACTCAAACAGGTTCATTATAAACAAAAATCTGAATTAGTTTTATAATTATATGTATTTACCTCTATTTTTTGCACTTCAATCACACTCTAAAGCACATACTGTAATGTGTGCATATGTGTGTGTGTGAAGATGCTTACTCACACACAAGGATATGAGCACATGCATATGTTTACACATAACACACGCGGACCATATTTGTATTCAGTGACACACACTCAGATGCAGATGTGGGAGGAACAATTGGCACTTTGCAGGCAGGGTCTCTGCTCTTTCAGCTGAAGAGATGGAACACATGTCCCAGGCTTTGTGGATGTCAGGAGCCCATACAGGAAGCCCACCGTGTTTTGTTGATGTGTCACTTGCACCCTCTCCCCTCTTGGTGTGGTGAAACCCACTTTCTGTAAATGATAGTCCCCTTTGTCTGCCATCAAAAGGACTCCTTTACTCTCCGCCATTCTTGAATGGGTCTTGGCAGCTGTCATGCAAAACCGGTGAATATCATTAGAAATTAATTCATCCAATCTATAAGTAATTACATTTTTTTTTCTTAAACTCCCTCTCTGCTGCTGACCCCCTCCACCTCACACCACACCCCCATCATAATTATTGCTCCTAGCAACAACCTATAGCTCCCCGGAAAACAAATAAACAGCAGACACCTCAAATCATTTGTAAAGTGAGCGGGGATGCTTAATAGAAACATCATTAAAATCATACATTTATTATGCAGACGCTGATGGAGTTAGTTATGTCTGTCCAAACGTCTGCATTACAAATGCCTCACTTGATTAACTGTCAAATTTGATTACAGATGGATTATATATTTAACAGCTGTAGGTAGACCACATCCCGGTGCTTTCCTTTTATGTTTTCTGGTCAGTCATTAGCATACAATTTGCAAGCGTATGTATGGAGTGCGTGTGCGTTTCATCTGGGTGTGTGTGTATTTATAATGCATAGTTAAGCTGAATTACCCTATAGACTGAAATAACTTTGTGTAAGATTAATCATAGTAATAAAATACTTAAAAATGTTAGAAATAGCTTATAAAATATTAAATATATACAATGTAAGAGCTACAACAACCAAGAAAATAGCAGATTTGGGATGTTTGAGACAAATACAGATTTGAGTGGGGAAAAATTCTGCAACTATTGATATAGCTTCAATAGAGTGATTTTTTGTTTGGATTGTATACCAATTTTACACTGATATGACTTTGAAAAAGTACAAAAAATGTATGAATATTATTATACATACAACCAGTTCTAGAAATGAAAACTGAAAAAAATATGGAGAACAAATAAAAATGTAATAAATGTCTAAATAATCATCAGTACTATCAGTTTATTGCTAACCATTTAAATAGAAAATATAATAAATTCAAATAAATTAAATAATAAATACCAGTATGATTAGTCAAACAATTAAATACTGACTAAATCAAATTAAAATAGCTAAATAATCATATGTACTTTCAGTCAATTGCTTATCACTTGAATAAATAATAAATGAAAATTAGATAAATAGTTTAATAATCATCAGTACTTTCAGTCAATAGCTGAATATGTAAATAAATATAAAATAAAAAAATAAAATAAAAATAAATAGCTCACATCATTTCTAAATCATCCCAAGCATAATTTCCTGCATAATATGTTTTGTAAAAAAAATAAAATAAAATCATATCACTGCATATGAAACAACATTCACTGATACTAATAGATATATATATGTCTGTGATGGGCCAATAAATCTTCAGGCTCTCGTGACAAATAGTTGTTGGCTGCTGATTGTGGTTTTAAAGTTAAAGCTTCATTCATTTGGGGAAGGAAACGAGATGCACTGCCCAATCTGAGCTCCAGCAGATGTTAACATGTAATGTGCGAGCTCACACCTTTTAGAACGAAGACGTAATGGGCATTTCTTTTTGATGTCTTGTCCTTTAACTTTTCAGTCTGGCATTTTTAATCCAGTTCAGATTAAAACACTCTCCTGTTCAAATGCTCCAGCTCCGCAATATAAAGCTCCTAATCTCTGGTTCCCAACCGCAGAAAATCCTATTAAGATCACCTTCAGTTTAACACACACATTGTTACGAAATGCAAAATATGCAGCTTCACCGGTACACTTTTAATTGAGGGTAAAGTGCCCCCGGTAGATAGATACTGCACTGTATGCAAAACCATTTGAGTAATTTTGAGAATGTCTGTCAAGAAGAACCTCCAAACCACAGATTCTCTCTTGGGGGCACCCTCAGGGCTGAGCCACGGGTGGGGGGCACAGGGGTTCAGGGGGGGTATCGTCGGGTGTCTCACAAGAGGTGTCAGCTTGGGAGGATTTGACTGATTAGGTAATATTCCTGCATGTACTCGTGTAAGCAACATTCTGAGAACTCATTTCCACGCGCCGATCCCCCTGTAATTCTTGTCCTCGCCGTCACTCTTTCCCCGCAACTTTCATCTCTTAACATGGCGACGCAGTGCTTAAAGAGCTGCCTGTGACAACAACCTTGATGGCAGTGGCAGGCGTCAGCTTTCTATCGCAAAGCCACTTACCCAAGAGGGCGCCCCCCTGGTGGCTATGGTGACGCTTAAATTGCCCTCACGTCCACCACGGCAACCACACGGCGACATGGGAAAAGAGTGTCTGGGCAGAGGTTTGCCGCCATTCATCATCATAACCTCCTGTCCTGCAGAAATGACCTCGTAAATGCATCCGGCTCATCGACTAATGAGAGGTTGCTAACCTGTTGTTACCGACTGCAGTGTCAGATTCCAGGAGTTAAAGCGGAAAAAAGATTCCAAGGTGACCTGCGATCAACAACTGACGTCTAAAAATAAAATAAAACCGAACAGAAAATTGTTAAAATGCACCAAAACAATGCTTTTACAATATTATAGCGCAGCACTGGCTGTTCCAAAAGCTAATACAATGTCTGTGCGAGCATAAATGACCACTTTATAGCACATAAAAGAGCACGTCAGTTCACTTGAAAGCCTCTGAGGGACATCTGACAGCCTTTTGATGTACAGTAGCCTCCTCGGAAAAGCATTCTTGACTCCTCAGATAAATATGGATTGAAAGATTAAACATGGCCCTTCATTTGAAATCCTCGCGCTGCAATTTGCTTTGCTGCATTATTAAGATACAATTACATGCCACATCTTACATTCCCTGTTCAATGAAGCTCTCCACACCTTTCAGTACCTGCTACATGATTCCAGCCGCTGTGTATTTATTATTCTGTCAGTAATTGGACAGTAATCATATTAGTAGATTATCTTTTGTAAGGAATGAAAACTGTCCCAGAAATAGCCGGTGAAGCTGCAGACATGGATATTATGGGGGATGGTAGGTAGTTAAGCTTTCTTTTAACAGCTTTGGTGAGAATAGATGAGCCTTTTATTCTATGATTTGTGATTCATGGATTTCAAGAGATGCTAAACCCAATTTCTGGAGCCCTCTTTCAAATAAGCATGTGTTGATATAAACAGGATGGTGGTCAGCCATCTGTTTTAAAGATAAACGTGTGATCAAAGGGCATAACAAAACGTGTAAGGGCCTTTTTCCCCTCCTCCTCCTCCTCCTCTTCTTCTTCTCTCTTCTTCTTTTTTTTTCTTGAAGGAGAGTTTAAAGAATGTGGAGCGGTTTCCAGGGGATACGAATGAAAAGCTTTCGGAAATGTGGGGAGGAATTGAGCTGAAGGGGCAGCTTCTGAGAGAAATTCCCCCGTAGCCTTTGGAGCCATGTGAGGAATCACCAGGGTTCTTCTTATCACACAAAGGAAGAGAGAGATGTGGTAATATTCAGTTACGGTGCTCCCCAGTCCTCCTTTAATGAATGTTGTTTATTAATAAAAGAGACAGCAACACACTGGCGCCCCTAGTCGACCTTTGACCCCTACTGTGTCCCCAAAAATTGCTATTATTATTGCCACTATTAACCATATCACTCTGTTAAGGCTTAACTTTTGTTCCAAATGTTTAAAAACCAAATATGCATTATATAGAAAAAAATGTTTAAAGAACTAGATATGCAATTTTTTTTTATTTTTCAAGCATAAAATCCCCCAAAATGTTGCTTTTTTTCACATTACTGTAGACCGAATATCTTTTAAGATTTTTTACTTCCTTCAACAGATTAATCAGAATACATTTTTGTAGTACGGCTGGGCAATATATCAATATTAAATCGATATTTTATATATTGTGGATAACGTATATGTTGTGTATATATGAAGTGTTGTCTTTTCCTGGTTTTAAAAGCTGAATAACAATAACAAATTCAATTTCCTGTACTTACCAGACTGTTATAGCTGTTTTATTATTTGCCTTTACCCACTGATTATTATGTATATGATTTTTTGCAATATTGCCAAAAATGTTGCCAAATGATATTTGATTGTTTTTCTGTACCGCCCAGCCCTACTTTGTTCTAAAACTTCTAAAAAAAACTTTTTATTCCCTTCCAACTTTGCACTAGTTGACTTATCAGTAATCATAACTACATTAATGCGTAATAATCATCCTAAACTTTGCACACTAAACATGAATAAAGCAAAAAAAAAAGATGCGAGACTCTCATTTTGTTTTGACACCCTAACACTGACAACTTCCCCTCTGATGTTGGAAATCCAGCCGGGGGCTTTTTCAAAGCCAACTTCTGTGTTACAGACGCACGACTTAAGGTGAGGAGCTGGGAGAGTCTTTGGCCCTCGGTGCTTCACCCAGCCACAGTACTGTCGGAGTCTGCCTGCCTCTTGACCCTCTTACACACAAAGGATTAAAGAGGGGAGAGACATCTGACAGAACACACGCCAGCCACACTCAGCCTTGGCTGGCTTGGATTTCTTTACATATACACACACAGAGGTGCCTGCACACACACATACACAGATGCACACAGGATGAACTTTGTATTAAGACTCCTGCAGATGTCCACAATATGGACAAAGCCGACATCTCATTTAAATCAGCAGATTATAAATCAGTGCAGCTCACGTTTGACAAATCAGCGCTACAGATGCTGTTTTTCTCTCCCCTCTGTCTTAAACGTGTCTGCGTGATTTGTGGAAAAGGTGAGACCAGTGGAGTTTGTATTGAAGTATGATTGCAAAAGGCCACAGTGTTAGCAGTCACCTTAGCAACCAATCAATGTGAAGGAAACATGCTGCACCGTTCTTTACAGCAGTAAACTATTTTCTTACCTTTCTGGCTGCACACAATCCTGATATATATCTAAAGCAGGAAGACTTCGTCAGCCTGTGATGTTCTCATTATTGGTATGTTGATCATTCTTACCCGACTGCCCTCATTAAGTCTGACAAGTCACGCAGTGATTAAAAATTGGAATGCTGCAACAACAGTGTAAGCATTAGGATCAGTGACTGCCTTAACTCCCAGTGACAAGGAAAGCCTGGCCAACGACTCCTCTCCAGTCAGTGGGAAATCTTCAGCCTGGCTGCCTTCTGCCGATTCAAAGCGACAGCTCCCGAAAGTGTAAGCGAGACCGCAAGTCCAGCAAGGGCTTCTAGGGTGGGGGTTGGTTTTTCCACTCCTTGCTTCTATTATTTTCTGGGTTTAATCAGCTACAACACACAAGGTGAAAAGGCTTTGCACAAGGAAGCACGGCAGCACCGCTACCGCTCCAAAGAACCTCTAACACCTTGAATGGAAAATACTGTACGAATGCCTGCACCATATGCTGTTTTTGCAGGCTGCGCCATAACAAATATTCAGGTCGACAGTTGCGAAGACACCAAGCCAGCTCTGGTGTATCGTTGCTTCCTCACTGCAAGCATAAGTGAGAAAACATGGCATTGAGAGAACGGAAAGATCTGTTTGCATGATCATCGTCCAAGTTCAAGGACTCTAATTAATCATTTCTGAGGGCGTCTTCACAAGTCAGACAGCGTGCTGAAGTTTCAGCACAACACAAATACGCAGTATAACTTCAGGGAAAGCCAAAAAAGTCACAAAGTATTTCAAAATAATCTAAGTAGACATGAAACAAACAAGCATCATCTCTCCTCTCATGCATCAGTGCTTTATCCTAATAGATCTTAACACTTATCACTTATAGATTTACAGTCCAGTGTGGTCTTGCTCAGTTTGTGGGCAAAGGTGATAGATTGTTGGTAAAGAGCCAGCGGATAACAATGTCTCCACCCATATGCTCGCGATGGCAGGAAGCGACTGGGCGAAAGCAGAACACGTGCCAGCCAGGCTTTGGCCTGCCACCAGACCCTGTCATCACCCTCACCTGCTGAGAGCAGAAGGCTGCATGAACTATTGAAGTCCACGAGCTGGAGTCCTGACCAGGAAACACTTTTTTCTTTTTTTTAAAGAAAAACCAACTGTTTCAGATATTTTGAAAAAGCAGAAACAGTTTTCAGGATATGAGAGGATGTTAGAGAAAAACTAGATCACATTAGTTTTGTTCTTTTTAAAACTGCAGTTTTAGTCTGTCAGTGAAATGTTCTCAATAACTTGCATTTATACGTCATTCTACACGTGTAAGTTAGAGGTTTATCAAGATGAGTTTGTCTTATTGATGGAAATCAGCATTTTGTGTGTTTATCATCTGTTCATAATTGAAAATACAGGCTTGTTTCACTGTTACATTTTAGCTGTTTGCCAAGCATCAGAAAGCATTCTTCACTTTTAATAAGTAATATCTACTTTTTAAATATAATGTATAACTTTGTCTTGTGTTGTTGTATTAACTTGCACGACCTGCTGTCAGGTTCATGCTTTTGTGCTGAACAACAGGTTGCAGCAGTATTTGTGCCAACAAAGACTGTTAATGAGTTAATACAGATGTAAAAGATGCAGGATTTAAAATATTGGTAAAGTTGGTTTTGCAATGCTTTAAAGGAATCAAGAAACGTTCAGTAAATGTGTTTGACCTCAAAGAAAGACACAATGCAGTTTGGTGAAAGAAAATTGAATTTTGATCGAGGAGGTCATGCTTTAGGATCAGTTTGTGGAAAAACTGTGGAATTATGGAAAAACAAGCTGATTTTCATGAAACATGGTAGAAGTGTTAACCTATAACATTTTTTAACCAGATAGGAATTTGTAGCAGTTGCACATATTGGGATCTGGAGGGACAACAAAGATTGTGCAGGTGTAATTTTGTTTTGGGTTGGAGCTTGCGACCAAATCATGTACATTATTAACATAAAAAAAACTGCAAGTCCTAGGAATAAACTAGCCAGAACTGAAAGGATGGAGTCAAATGAAGTTAAGATAAAAGTAGGTGATGAACTGCTCACCAGCTGCACAGTCCTGCATCAGCAAAAAGTAAACAACTTATGTGGATAAAATAAGATCCAAAATATTTTCTGAATCTTCCCGAGCATCTCTTTTAGTTTAGCAAACAGAAATATTTATACCGTTTCTCATTAACATGGAACGTACGGAAAGGAAAGCCGTCCGATGTGAGTGACATTCTCTAAAAATAAAGCCAAGATAAAACAGGTCAGAGCTGTAGGGCATGATGGCAGATGTCTCCTCTCTCCCAGTGGCCTTCTTCTTCTGTTTGTTTACAAGAAAACTCCACGGAGGACTTTAAACCAATAAAGAAAATGTACACATCACAGAACAATAACTGAGTGCATTCAGTTATTTTTCAAACACCATTGTACTTTTTGGTTTGCTTTAAAACTCAAATCCAGCAGATGAGAGATTCTTCAAAAACAGCTATTTATACCAACCTACTCATGGGAGTTTGGGAATCTAATTCAGTCTTGGACAGAAAACTGAAAACTGGAAGCAGCAGTGGATCGCACCAATGGACCAAATTAAAAAAAACAGGGTGCCATCCTGTATCTAACACTTCAGTCAGTTACTGCCCTTCAAAATAAAGCCTCCATGAGTCACTGCAGTGACAGACTGCCAATTAATGATTAAATCACAGCACAGGGATCTGTTAATAACAGCAGTTGACTCTGAAAACAGAGGGGAGGCGGGGGGTGAAATAAAAGGCAATTCTACTGATGAGAAGAGAACAGAAATAAAGACATCTCTAAACAGTTGCAAGACAGCAGTGAATAATAGATAGCCTCATACTGCACTTCCACCATTTATGTATTTAATGAATAGTACTTGCTAAGCACCGTGGCTTGAAGTTCACTGCGGAGTCCTGGGAGACATTTTTGCATTCTTATTTCTCTGTGTCAACGTTTTTAATTATATGTTGGCAGGGCTTAAGATCTCATTAAATTTGAGAGTATCATTTGGATGCTTGAAAGACAGCTTAGTGTCACTCAGTGCTATGGTGATGGATATAATAAATCCCATGCTTTCTAATCCCGTGATGTTAAATTCATTTTCCAAACCTGCAAATAAATCGCCAAAGACAACCTCTGAAATGCGTAATAGCAGATGTCACAGCATTCGCAGACAAGTTGGAATACCCTTATTTCACAAGTGTCAGATAAAGACAGAGAAGTCAAAAAAAGAGAGTAAGGAGGAAACAGTTGTTACCCCGCGCCCTCCAAACTAACATACACTCACTTGTACATCATCACTGTCGGCGTGTCTTTGCTGCTGTTTAGTTTGCTTGTTGATATGAATTCATAGGGATACTCTTGTTCTGTGTGGTCAGCTGACAGCAATGCTTGAGGCTTGCTGTTGATTTGCATTGTGGGTAATGTAAGCACCAGGTTTTGGCAAGGGTTCATGGAATAAAAATAGAGAATATCTCTGGTTCTGCTGCATCAATTCCGATCATTTTTGTCCACCCCGAGTCTGATAATGTTACTGTAGTGCAATGCTAAATCCTCTATTAAAAGGAGCTAAGCTGTGTTTATTTTCCCTTATTTCCGTTAATGAGTTAAATGTCACCCTAGAGGCCTGTTTTAAGAGCAAAGCTCCTTTAAAAAAAACAAACTTAAAATGACTTGAAGTTGTATGATTGGCTTCCAACCCGACCCGTTAAAGACAGAACACAATGATTTGTAAATCCTTTGTAATCTAAATGTAGTGGAGTAAAAAGTACAATATTTACCTCAAATTGTAGTGTAAAAGAGGCATAAAATTACATAAAACTTACATTCTACCACTGGCACCCAGATATTCCTCACTAGTACTAACTTTGCACCATAAGCTGGAAAACAATAAGGACTGATGGATCAAATCTGCCATCCTGGGTCTGACCTTTAACTTTCCCCCTGCTTGTCTGGTAACCATGAACGGTTAATGATCAGTTAACGAGGGTCAACTATCGGTCAGAAAGGGGAAAAAAAGTTAGCGTTGCTTTATATGGAAGTGACTGTAAGCACAACACATTTGAAGGGGACTTTAGGTCTCATTTGCTCTGGTACTGTAAATATGCTGCAAACTCGAGTGCTGTAAAAATAAACCCACTCAGACTACTAAACAGCTTCTGATGCCTTTTTGTGCCTGATTGCTGCTTGGTCAACCTTGCACCAATGCTTTTCACTTACTGCCATTTTTTTTTTTAAAGGAAAACAGTGAACAGCACCACAGTCTGCCAGAATCCTGGAACAGACATTTCAGCATCGTCTGTTTGTTAAATTGAACGAGAGAAGCAGAGAGAGAAATGTGCCTGAAGAGTACAAAGCAATTAAAAGAATCAAACCTGATTCCCAACATCTGTCCAGTCACATTGGAACATTTCCGGGTTTCCTAATCAGCGGACAGAATGAGATTAAGGGATTGTACTCATTGAGCCAAGCTCAGCGTTCACTTTGAAATGAGTGAAGACTCAACAGGTAATTACTTAACCTGGTATTGACACTGGACATTGATTTTTACACTCAGACTGGAGAAGGATAACTGAGTTCTCTAGGATTTTTGTTTGGGAACGTTGATCATTAAAAATAACATTTTTAACAAAACAAGGTACCAATCCTGAGGCTGCTATCAATTAAAATGAATATACATATTTTAAAAAACGGCTGAAAAAAATGTGCATTTTTACAAGAAATATGGATTTTATGTTGCTCCAGCAGGTCCAGAGGTAACAGGAGGGGGTAGAGTGATTACATAATGACCCTGACATGCTAATCAAAATGTGGTGTAATTACTGAAGTTATGCATTTACCTCTTAATGACTTCATTTAACCGTAAGTTACATATACAACCGCTAGTAAGCAGAAAGGAAGTGGTGGCATAGTGTGGTTTAAACTCATAACATCTGATATTACTTTCCAGAAAAGAACCCACTGACATTGACTGAATTATTGAGCAATTACCGATGACAGAGCAGATATTATCATGTGGTCGATAAAAGAATATAATGCACAGATCACCAGAGTGAACACTGGTCCTGGATTCTTCCTTTGATGTGTTTTTTATTTCGGATTTTAGCTTCGCTTCATCCGTCTTTCTTTCTTTTATAATGATAGGAAACTAGCACATTAAATTTAGACCCATGTAAGCTGAGGAATTATGATCGCGACACCTTGTTATACCCAATTGACGCCCATGTGACACTAAATATACTGGAATTAGAATAGATAAACTGTTAGTTCAGTAACAATCGTAAAGCGCACCATCCCTCTTCTCAATGAGACTTTGGTGTAGTATCCATTTCCGAATAGATAACGATCCCCTGCTGTTTGTTTGTATTTTAGAGCAGTCCTATATACCTAAGAGAGTGTTTTCTCTCAAACTCCAAAATTAGATCAAAACAATATAAAACACACAATCCCAAAGCCAGTGGTCCAGAAATGCAATAACATGTTTTTTCTCATTCCAGCATTAATGAAGTTCATTCGTAACAGTTTAGTCTAATTCGTACAAATTGAAAGATGGGCTCTGCGTTAGCAGCAGTGAACAAGTACAATGACAACTTCATTACCATAAGTAGAACTGTGCATCATAAAAATCATATTAAAAATTGCCCCCCAAATTGCCATATTAGTTTCTTTATGGGGTAATTTCCATACTACATGCAGTAATAGAATATTTTCTTCACCCTCCAGTGCATATTAAACTCACTTATCTTCCCCTATAAACTCTAGGCGTTGTGAATTTAATGGTAAAATAGGGAAAGTTGCTTCTTTTCTTCCCAGGCAAATTTATTTACAATACAAAATTGACACTGGGAGATGCTTTAGAGACGCAAATAGCCATTTAGGATAATATCAAAACATAGTATTTTATTTCTGAGGAGAAAGCAGCGCCTATGAAAACAGTCTCGGCACAGGAATGAGTGATAAAGGAGGAACAGGGCTTCTCATGCAGGGTTTAAAGGATAGGTCGGGGCTGGATGGATGAGGCACGGAGTCAAAGAACGCCGATAAATGAGTGATAAATGATTCAACTCATGATTAGAAATATTGCTATTTTTCAGCGTTGTCAGTGGAATAAATGCATCAGCACAATGGAGTAGTTACTGGCTTTTTCATAATTGAGACTAGACCTTCTAGCTGTGCCCCACAGCTTATCATTAATCAAGCTGAATGAAGCAGAGGCAGCGTGACAGCTTTGGACAGCGTTGGATGGGGAAGGCGCTTTTTCAGGTAGCCAGGCGAACCTGAGAGTCATTCATCCACTGCTCAAGCACATAACTGTTTCCTGCTGCTGTACAGTTTTATCTCCTTACTATACTCCGCTTATGGTCTTTAGCTGACTGAGTGGCTTTACTCCTGTTTAGATGTTATGGAGAATGAATGTATGCTGTCTTTACATTACTGATACATTAATTGAGTCCCTTTTGGGTCCATTGTTGGACTGGATTGTTTAGTCCATTACGACTTGGTACCGTCTGACTGCTGCACTCACAGAAAAAATGCTTTTCTTATTTATTGTGGGCAAAATGAACATGTTTCAACTAGAGGTGCCAAAAGCTAGAAACAAACACATGATAATTGCTTTTTGTGAGTGCTGGAGTTTGCTTCTATGTATCCTGGAACATCTCAAAATGTGTTCTCTTCTTACAAGGAAACCTTTCATATCTTTTCATATTTACACTTATAATAATAAAATTATGCACTGTAATTACTGGAAAACCAATGAAAACGTAAGGTGATGTAGTATAAAGAGCGACAAAGTCCGTCGGGTGGATGGGTGGGTCAAACAAACACACTTTTCGTGTTCCCTAATACATAACTTACGTACTTAACAAATGTAACTTATGTCACAAATTTGGTTATTTTAACCCCAAACCAGAATCTTTTACTAAACCTAACAAAGTAGTTTCATTGCCGAAGCAGGTTCCGCACTGCAGAGGCGTATGCAAGCATAGTTATCATTAGTTTGCTGGAAATCCATAGGAATGTATGAAAAACTTTTCTTATAATATACACTGTTACAGGATATAGGTTGAACTTTTAAGCCCTGAAACGCAGTAAATCTTTAAGTTGACAGTGACAGGCTATCCTAACTGGTTTGTCACTAAAAAATCAATAGGCTGGCAGAGAGGCAAAGCCCATTATTGTTGAAAAAGATGTTCATTAATTATGTCATTTAATTGGATTTAGGCAGGTGCACAATGAGCACCTCAGCCAGGGTGGTCAATGGTGGGAAAGGCCTGAGCGTCACTCCTCTCTTTTTCTATTAGGAACCAGCATGTCCCCTGTCTCCTGGAATTGCCGTGCTCTTTATTGATTAATGACCCTAATTTATTACCAAGAAGAAGGCTGTGAGTTGTGCTAAATGTACTATTAATCAACTTTCAGCATCAAGTTATGAGGATCTGCGTTGAAAATGCCACCAGGAACGCAGGAGACCAAGTGGCGCTTTTCCCTCGGCTCCTGTCGCAAGAAGTCCAAGGTGCTGATTTTAACAGGAGTTAAGAGTCTTTCATTGCTCTAATACCTCCTGTCCCGTATGACAAATGTCTTTGTGAGAAACTGAACATAATTCCTTTTGATGGAGTGACCGCCATGTTCTTGCCACAATTCACAGGCAAGCCAAGTAGAATAATGAAACACCCGTCCACACGCTCGAAGACCATCTATTCATTTCAGAATAGGAGCGGAAAAATGCCTGCAGCTCCAAATATATCACAGATAAATCAACAATATTATATTAAGCTGAAAACGGATGAGAGGTTAAAGAACTGGAGGCAAGGCTACAATGAATTTCAACTCTCGCAAGCCTGTACAAGGCTATTATTTCCCTTTGAATGGAGACATTTATGACACTTTAAATCCAGCTTTGTAAAAACTTCAATTGATCATAATTTCCAAATGCATTGCCTAACATCCTACAGCTAGTAGTTACTCCAAATGCATTTGAACCCTTCAGAGGTACTCGTCTTTTTTCTGCAGCTGTGTTATGATGTATTATGTGAAGGATTTCACAATTAACCTCTTAAGCCGGCTGGAACTATCAGGACGTACCACTTAAATTGTCCATAATTTAACTATAAAGGTTATAACTCGAGAAGTCATCACAATCCTTAGACTTGTTTTTTTTATTTAATATTACCTTGGCTGTGTTAAATTTGCAGCTTCTACTCTCAGACTTTTTTTCTTTTTTTTTTTACTAAAACCAGTTTTTCATTCAACTTTCATCCAACTTTTAACATAAAACACTATTTAATTAATTCTACTTTTCACTTCTTCACCTTAACTACAATTTAAATAACATGCCAAACTCTGAATGTACCTTTGCCCAGTCAGACCTGTGCTCTTTTACAACATACATTTTATAGCCGCAGTCATTCTGAGGACGCAGACACATTTTCCAGTCAAAAACTCATTTGACTGTTGAAGCTCAAACGTCATGGGTGAAATCGGTTACGAGTCATTACAAGTTTTACATCCCTCGTGGCTCGCTGAGTTGTTCCCTGGCTTAAGGATTCATTGGACTGTCCCAGACTGTTGAAGCAAAATGCATGATTTCTCTATGAGTTATATGCAACCATCTACAAGCCAAGAAGCTAATATTAGTTATGATCAAATGGCTGTATTGGGCTGATTTCTGCAACATGGAGAGGAAATTCCTGTGTTTTCATGTTGAGCAGTGGTTTGTTTTTCTCTGCTGGGCGGTGCTTATTTGTATATGATTGCACCCGCACTTATTTTGGACCATGGTGTGTTATTTTCTTTGAATGTGCAAGATGCAGATTGCAGCACATTTTTAACCAGTGAGTATTTTGATTGATTGAAGGATATTTCATAGATGTGTAAACTGGTTATCTTTGCGTTTTCGGACTCAGACTAGAGCTGATTTATTGGTCAGCTAGTTTAATCGGTTTCAGTATTTGCTGTATGTTGTCTGATTTATGCTGATATGAAACCTTGTTTTTATTTACAGAACATATAACGCAGAAACAGTGCTTGAGGTGATTAAGAAACAGCAATTGACTAACCCTGAAAATACAGTACTGTACTATTCATTTTATTTCTTCTTTATTTTCTCAGTGTCCCTTTTTAGAATTGTATGTTTCATATAATATTAATATAATAACATTTAATTTCCTTTCACTAAGAAAGGAGCCCTTTGTTTACCTTTGCATGGTCATATTGGTTCATAAGTTGGTGCACAGTCCACATAGACAGGATGTAGTTTCATTCCTACTCAAAATGTGTTATATCAGTAATCTTTGAATTTCCCCTCTAAATATCAGGACGTATATCGGTCTCAGAAATCAGGACAAGACGTTTGAAGACGTCACCCTGGGCTCTGGCTAACTGTGATAAGCTTTTTTTCCCATTATTTTTTGACATTTCATAGATAAAATTCTTCGATCTATTGAGAAAACAATTGGCAGATTAATTGATAATGACACTATAATTGTTAGTTACTGGCCTAGTTGCCTTAAACCTGAAGAAGCCTGACAGACTGCAGCTTGCTACTGTAATCAATTGCGTCTCTAGAGGCAAAAGCGTGAGGTTAAAGGTAATTGTAAACACGCTGCTATCTAACTAAGATCGGGATGTATGTTCCCTCAGGGCGAGCCCCGGTGTCACAGACTGAAGCAAGGTCAGAGGAAGCGTGGTAGCAGTCAGAAATCACAGGGGAAATGTAAACTGTATCCTCCAAAATGGCGTCACGGTGCAACATGACAGGAAACAAGCTGATGTCTGGTGATGGATCCTTCAAATCATGTGGAATTATTCAATTTCTTTTATTTTTTTATAAGGACGTTAACCTTCAAGCTCATTTTTAATTTCCCGTGCAGCGCTCACGTTTACAGCACTGGCAGGTGTGTCTGACTGCGAGGCTGCCTGCAGCATGCATGGCTGAGCTGCGAAAAAAGCAATGTCCCATGATGATCAGGGACAATCCACTGGTTTGTCAAAACCTGGCAGAATCTCCGGCTCCAGCAATAGCACCTTGTTAGATTGAGGTGCTCAATCAGGGGAGTGCTGGAGTACCCGGCCAGGTTGAGAGTGGTGATTACCGGGGCACGGCTGTCCAAAGCCGCTGAAATGCTCCACCTCTCCACAGGAGGCCCTCTGACATTCAAGCCTGCATTTTCTGAATCAGTCTTGAGTGATTAGGGCAGCGACAGGCAAAAGGACAGATCAAACAATTATTCCTCTCTATCCTTTTGACATGTGGCAGAGCAGGAAGAGTGCAGCTCACAATTTCTACCATGTTTAATGTGTCCTAATAGAAAAGAATATCAAGGTGTCTGTTTTGTTTTTTTGTATAAAATGCATTTTTATTTAAAATAAGAATCTTTTTTTAAAATATCTTCTGACACAAAACATTTTAAAAAAATCAATTTCTTCTCCAAGCAGCATTAAGACGTTTATGGAGTGCTTTATAACTGTTATGCAAAAGCAGTGTGCCACTAATCCTTTTGTATTAGGGCTAAGTAAGCTCATTACAATGCCGAGTCTTAAAACCAGGAATGTGCATCGCTTTTTTCCAGTGTTTGTATAACCTGCATGTTCCATAAAATGAACAGTATGTCTGCACAGATCAACAAAAACAAACCCTCAGCATTTGGAATGATATTTACATAATATTTAACTGCACTGTTGCCTCTTATGTTGTTTGCTGCTGTGCCGTCTGAGCTGCAGGGACATACAGCAGTAAAAATTAGTCAGCGTGAACAAGGGAGAGGGAGTACAGTATGTGTCAGAGCACAAGAGGGCAGTGTAAAATCCCTCCGACAGTCATCCATCCGACTAACTTGCCTCCCACCTGAAACAACAGCCATAAAACCTGTTGTAGGCTGCCAATCTCCAGTGGCTGTTTTCCTCCATGAAGCGCAGGCCTGAGATCTGATTACAGAGGGAAAACTAGACCACAGTCTTCTTACGAGAGACGGGGTGACAGTCTTGTGTGACCGTTCAGCAGGGACTCTACTTTGATCTTGGAGGAGACGACTTTCCATCTGCGCAAATGTGTTTTCAGACACAACAGCATTTGCAAATTAATAAAAAAAGGAGCAAGGTATCCTCACATCGCCCCTGCTTTGCTGACATCACTCTTTGAGAAGATTAGTAAGGAGAAGATTATGGGTAATGAGTTGAAAAATGTAAAATTCAGTGAATGTTCACAGTGTAGCTTTCTGTGAATGAGTTTTTTTGCTCTCTGTGGAGCGATCACCTGCGATGGGGGAGATGAAACGTGAATACAGAGCACCTTGATGCTGCTGGAAATGACTTAAACATCGATATTATCTTCATTCAGAGCTCGCAAATGTTGCAGGAGCCAAATGACTAGCAGCAAAGCATTTGGGTGAACTAATCCTGGGAGGAAATTATAGGCTGTATAGGTTTAATCACGGAGCTAAGAAAATATATAATCCACAGAGTTTTAGTAGCTATAAAATGTCACATAAAGATCATCATCAGCAAAACATATAAATGATAGTCCTACGAGCAGGAAGCATAAAAATAAATGTGCATACAGTGTCTTTTATATTGTGAATTAGCATATGTTGTGTCCTGTATGTGTGTGTGTGTGTGTGTGTGTGTGTGTGTGTGTGATATTTTTGCCTTTCAAAAAGTGGCCTCGCGCTTCAAAGGCTGAGGGATTAGAGTTTTTTTTATCCCATAATTAATATGACCGAGCAGAGAGCGACTGCACCTGAAAACTGGACAGAGCCGCCAGTATCCTGCTGTGGCCAGAGAGCACCCCACTACCCACAATGCACCACAGGCCGACTCCATCAAAGACTCAATACCATGTTAACCCCATGTCTTCATTGAATAGGCTTAAGGGTATCTTTCTTCTTCTTCTTCTCCTTTTTTCCCCACTTACAATGAATTCAAATGTCTGCCGTTAGAAGACAAAAACAAATAAACAGAACACATGTATTTGTTCAAATTAAAAATAAAAGCTTTACTGTTCACTGTTGCTGCTTTAAATATATTCTGGGGAAATGCTTGACATGTTTTTTGGCCTTTAACCTTTCTGGGTCATTTACATTTCCCACCAAGTAGCAAACTGGAATCAACGAGGATGAAATCTGCAACCAAAACCAACATAAAACCAGCAGATTTCTATAACTATATTGCATGCAATGACATATCTATGCATCAACACTGTTTTAAAATATATTTTTTTAAATCCATTTCAGGACATTTCTCATTGTAAAACCCACATTCTCAAGTCCTAAATAGACACTTTTGTGTAACATAAAGTGGACTGTATTTAATCTAAATTTGACATTTTCTCCTCTAGTTATCTCATGCCAGAATACAGGTGAAAGGTTACATTGCTTTCAGAGGGAATGCTGATTTGAAATTGCCAGCAGTTGTTTTGGAGAATTCCCTGGTTGCTTTGAAGTCTGCACCCCACTGAGTGTCCTAACTTTGACACAGAGAGCCATGGCTGCGGCTATTTATACATCTTGTGGGAGAATAGGTTTCCCCCACGTAACAGACTTTTTTTTCCTCCTTTTTTTTCTCCTCTGAGGCTATCCCTCGAATTCAGCCGCGCCACAGAATTGTGTTAGCTGGGTGAGTGTGATAATTGAAAGACGTACAAAACCGTCTAGCTTAGCGCATCATATGTGCTGTTGTTATTTTCCCTGTTGTCGAGGATTGTAGGTGTGTGTTTGCCGATTTCTATATAGCAAAGTACCGAGGTCACAGTCAGAGAGTCCAAACCAATGCATCTCTTACAATTCTCACAGTCTATTGATTCTCCCTCTGAAATTTATGTTGCTTTTCAGTGAGACCCCCTACTGCGGCCCTCACTGCCTCCCCCACAGGAGGGTCACGGTGACACAAGAGTGTTGGGCCAGATGCCGAGTGATCCCCTCCGATGCACCTCCACTTCCAAAAGCCACATCCATCGCCAATGTAGGACAATCAGCCAAGACCCTCATTGAAATACCACACACCAAACCTGAATCACCAGCATCGCCCGCTCTCCTTCTTGCAGTTTTTTTTTTTATTCTATCAACAACAGTAAGTGTAAATCTCCGGAGCAAATGCTCGGAGAAAAAAAGATGGGAGAACTGAAGACGATGAAGAGGGCGAAAACAGAAAGAAAGAAAAAACACACAAGTGGAGAACAAAACAGCCCAGCTGGTCCACCTTTGCCACTGGAAGCCAGTGAAGTCACCCTGTGTTTTTGTGAGGGTGCGTGTGAACAAAACGGTCTTTGAAGTTGGGTTGCAGCACTGTACTGTGGCATCACTACGGCCACTACTAAGCCCCTGCAAAAATGTGCTGGGTGATTATAGAAAATGCTATAGAATCCAGTCATAAATCAACTAAATTTTCATGCAAATGGCCTCCTCCGTGGGGCATTTATGTAGTGTGTGTATAGCAGCATCAATAGCGCATAAAAGGCGCATTTTGGCACTTAAAAGAGAAATCATTGAGACATCACAGTCCAAATGCACACAGAACCTTCAAGGTCAAACACTGCGAAATAATGAAACACTGACACACAGAGAGACACACACACAAACACACAATTGGGAGGTACAACAAGACTGGAGAGTCGTTAAGGCTTTTATCTTCTGGTTGAAGGAGAAAGATCCACCCGACATCCCAGAGGGTACTGATCAATCACGGCCTGACTGGTTCAAACTGTTTGTGCTGGATTCCACATCTATCACCATCCGATGGAGCTCTGTGTCCGACTACAGCACCCCCCCTCAAAAAAAGAGAGCACTTTCAATTAGGGCATGGCGAAATAGATTCACACCACTTGATTTATAGTGCACGACTAATTACACAAGCCTTTTTTTGCTTAATGCAGGCGGAGCTGAGACTTAGCCTCGTACTTAAGGAGGTTATTGTCTTATGTTAAATGGCAGACAGTGACATAGGCGAGGGCTGCAAGTTTTCGTGTCCTTTAGAAAAGCTCTTGATAATGACATGAAGGATAACAACACACTGAGCCGCTTTGATGTCTCTAAAGAAAAAGAGTCGTTTTTTCCCCAGTAATTTAAAGGATAAATCTTTTTTCCTTCATGTTTTAAAGAGCTATTCCCGAGGTATTTTTTAAAAAGATGAACACATTTGATATCATGCTAACATGAAAAAAACAACCCGGAATACTTTCAGTTTCAATGACGGCTTTTCTGCACTACGTGTAAGTGTAGATTATGTCATTTCCTTAAATGTTGCCACTAGCCTATACCTCAGGGGAAGATAGGAAAGCTTAACAATAGGTACAAGCTACAGGCAGAGCACTGGGGCACGCTGCACCTCATGAATATCATTAGCTGTGAGCTGAATTTGTATTACTTTGGGATTACATCTAACCCTGTAATGCAACCTGATTGTGATTGCGAACTGGAAATATGTAATAACATAATCATATGTAAAGCAAATGTAAAAATACAAATCATGTTGTGGCATTAAAACCATCCTAGTTGGTTGGATCCTGCAAAGAAGGCAGGGAGTCTGGGTTTTTCCCCTCTCAGGGCCATTTTTATAGTATAATTCAGCACTCTTTGCAATGTAAACGCACATAATGAAACAAGACTAAATACTAAATACACACGTGAGATGTCTTTATTGCCTCAGTACACACAACCTGAAGGCATTTTACTCTTTTCAGGTAAATAGCAGCAAAAAGAAACCTCCATGCTCCTTAATTTTACCGTGAAATGTACCAGATGGCTTTTACAACTTCATTTATCCACTAAACACACAATTACCCACCTACATTTCCATGTTTGTATTTAACACTCTGGAATCAGTGCTATCAAGGGACGTTGATCCTGTATTTTAGTCAATCTATATGCCTTAAATGGAAACATCTCCTAATGAAAGCGTTCTCATGTTGGTACTCAAGGAAGGAAGGAAGTCGGTTCGTAACCTGTGACATTCCCTTCACCCAAAGACACTGGATCCCACAGTAGCAGAGGTGGCAGAATCTGGGTGTCAAGTTGGGAATTTAGACACATTTTCCATCACCGAGGCTCAAAGAATTTCACAGTCTTACTTGAGAGGGTCTACACCTCCCAATAGGTGCGACATATAAGATGAGAGATGGAATGTGATGGTGAGGAATGAACGGGATTTCCCTAAGGATGAGACTTGTTGCACCGGAATCTTAATAATGATTGACGTGACTAAACTAATCAATACGTGCAAAATGTGTTATCTGTGCTTTCAAATCAACCATCATTCAAATGAGTCCGGATCCCATTAACATCCCAGCAGCTTGTGGTTTGCCTTTCTGTCAACACAATTCCTTTTGAGAGAAATGTGGAATCAAAGGAGCCAGAATATATAGGGACGCATCAAATAACAATCAAGCCAATAGCAAAGGCCGATCTTTTCTTTCTGTACTATTTTCTGTCTTTATTAAAGAATCTACTGATCGTTTTGATCCCACTATGTAGAGTGTCTTTAAAAAGTCTGAAAGGCACAATATAAGTCTGATGTATTATTATTATTGATATTATTAATTTAGCTTTTGTTGTCATTTATTACCCCTTCAGATAACCATCAGCCATTGCTATCAGTGAATGTTTCTAATAGGCTGTTGTCAGTCTCAAAGGCAAATATCGATAACAATGTTTGGCTGATATATTGGTTCATCCCAAATCCCATGCATTTATTCCAGAAATGCTATTCTTTTTACTGAATTTACACAAGTTTTAGCCACCTGAAACATAGCAATAACAATATGATGTGACTTTCCAGTCCTTAAAATGATAATTTCAGTATCCAGATTAGCTGCACCGAATTCCTGCAATTGCGACTTGAGTTTGAAAGAACGTCACCGAGATGTAAAGTTGTAACAAGGTTGGGATTAAATCCTCCGACACCGACACGAGGTTCCACTCTGATTGAATGTGAGAGCTGCTGATCAACCCCCAGTTAAGGCCAACCGATCAGGACGGAGGGTGTCAGTTCAGAGCTTAGCTGGAGGCGTAAACGCCACACTCCTCCTTAAGCAAGATGAAAGAATGTTCCGCTTGATACGAACCCTCCTAAACACTTTGACGTATGTGATCGACCAACCCCCCAAAGACGTGTAGTGACAACAGATGATCTGCTCAGGTAAGCACCATCTTGCTTTTCAAAGTGCTTTACATTGCAACTCATCGTAAGAGGTTGATTTCAAAGTCACTGCTAGTCTGCAGCTCGACAGATTTCCTGCCCATGTGGATGTGTGGCGAAGTCACGGATGTCTTGGAGGCACAGGTGATAATAGGGCCTTAATCGCCCTACTGGTTCTGCTTGTCCCTCTCAATGTCACATATCCGGATGAATGTGGTAAATATCAGCCCGTAGTTGGAATAATGCCACTTTATCTGGTTTTGTCAGACCAAGGTCTTGGTCACATGAAGTGGGTGAAAGATGAAAGGTGTGTGTAACATTTGCAATGTTTAAAGCCAGTGTACTGTATAATCACCAGGTTAATACTGTTTGGATGGTGCAAGTTTGAAACTCCTGGATTAAAAATAAAGCTGAAATGCATATTTTTGCATGCAAGATGTAAAGGCTTTCTAAACGAGAGGCGGCTGCTTTCAGGCTAATTAGCATTTTCGACACAGACAGGTGATCAGAGCAGACAAGTGTAGAGATCCAGCCTTTGGTCAATCGGAGTTTTGTTCGGAATGCCATTGTACAGTAATGGAGATAATGAAACCTATTTTGCGTATTTTATGACATAAATCAGTAAAAGTAATTCCCCCAACACGATGGTTTGATGAGGAAGGATGTTGGCAGAAACACGGCGCCCCCGTCTCTCCTCTTACCCTCGACCATACCGGCTGTACCTCGTCCAGCCATGCCTTACCAGCATCCCCGCTGTTCAATACCATCTCATTTGTCATGTATCAAACGCAAATTTCAACGTATTGCCCTCACATATGCCGCGGAAGAAGGAGTCTGCTACAGTGATGCTCTGGCTGCTGGCCAATCCTCAGCTGAATAAACACAGGGGCCATTTGCAGGTTGGCAGACACTGAGATGTTTGTCTTTCAAGGCAATCCACCTCCCTCCCTTTACTCCAGCTGACCCTTCCCTTTCAAACGCAAAGGGGAAGAGATGGCAAGAGCTTACAACTGTACATGTCACTCCAGAGCAAGAGATGCTGTGATCGGCTTTTACGGTGTTTCGAGTGTCAGGGCACAATGTAAAGTTGTGAGATGTAGAAGAGGAGAAAAAAAACTTTAGAGGGCATTATATCAAAGGGACCAGAACAAATAGGATGAAATAGATGGTTTTTGAATGATTAATTACTGTAATAAGTAATCCGATCTGCAAACTGAGACACAGATTAGAATAAAAAGTAAATATTGATACTCAGGTTAATTAAGCAATTACACATCTATAAAGAATCCTGATATTTGATTATAATAATTCCATCATATGCTATTGTAGCCCCAGTCCCGTCCTCTAGAAATTACATTTGTGTTCTGCTAATTTGTTTGGTGTTGAGGGAAATGTTATAGCTGCCTGGATTATGTTTCGTGGGATTTTTTTTTCTGTCTAGGGATGGAAATGCACAAATTAAAGGTGGTATTCCGGGTGGATCATGGTCTTACAAAGAGCAGGACTTTGGAAGTGCAGACCAAGGTTACCATCAAGATTTAGGTAACAAATGCTATTTTGGTTAAAGGGACAGTTAACCCCCCAATTAAAAGTACTTTTTTCCCCCTTAGTGCTACTTATCGATCTATATGGTTTTAGTGTGAGGTACCGAGTGTTGGAGATTCATGCTGGAGAGATGCCTGTCTTCTCTTGAATATAATGGGACTAGATGCCGCTCGGCTTGTGGTGCTCAAAGTGCCAAAAAATACATTTGAAAAACTCAACAGCAATGTCTTTTTCCTGAAATCATGACCCGGTTACTCCTTGTTGTGAGCAGTTTCATGCAGGAACCATTTTCTTTCTAGTATAAATCCTACATGAAACTGCTCACAACAAGGACTGTCATGGCAATCTCAGTTTGCTCGTCCTCCACTTTGATCCAGACTGAATTATCTCAACAAGACATGGAATTTGTTACAGGTACCCATGTTGCCCGGAGGGTGAGTCCGAATGACTTTTCCTTTAGTGTCACCATGAGGTTGATAATTGTGGTTTTAAGGGAAATATGTCTAAAACTATTGGACGTATTGCCATGAAATTTGGTACCCTCTTTCCTGCCCCCCTTCAGGATGACCAGCAGTCTTCAATATATATAATTTCAGGCAATATAATGAGGGGATCAGGAAGAGGTCAACGTAGATAAAGTAACTGCAGCAGGTCGGGAAGAAAAATTGCACATTAAACAGGCATAGCTCAGGTTTCTACAGAGTTGACGAGAGGAAAACATCCAGCGTAAAATGTACAACATTGACTACACAAGTAACATAATCAGAAGGCTCTGGGACATTTTTCTTTATAGTTTATGGTACATTTGTGTCTTTTATATTTACATTTTATTCTTTCTTATTGTGCAACTAAATCTTTCTAAGAGTTGTCATTTGTTCATTGACGTTTCCTGTTGGACGCTTTTTTTCAAAACATTACAAAAAATAATAAATTAAATAAAAATAATGTATAATTCGTCGCTGTGAATAACACCTATGGAATTAACAGATGTTAGCATGCTAATGTGGAGAGTCAGGACATGGTTTAACTTACAGTGATTTTATTTCTGCATTTAAAGTAAATAAATATAAATATTAACTTTCACACTAACATACTTAACTAGGATGATGAAATGGGAAACATTGCTACTGCTAACATCAGCATGTTAGCACTGTCATTGGAGCATGCTAGCATTTAGCTCTCCCTCATTGTTTAACAAATCCAACGGTCACTGTTTCTCCATATATTTACTGTTGGAAATTAGAAGATAAATGTACTGTACTGGAGATGGAGTTGGGTAGCCTCAAAGCCACAAACAGCAAACACACACACACACACGTACACACATTTGTGAGAGTAGTTTATAAACTCAATGTTTCAGTGATGTGTCCCTCTCTGAAAACTTCCGCAGCTTTCACAGGAAAACTCTGAAAAACATGAGCATGGTAAATGCAGCTCAGTCCAACCTCCCGGAAAAATGGTCACAAGAAACAACAAAACCTAAAAACAAATGCTACTCTGAAGACACTGCCCTATTGTGTATTCATGACCCCGCTCTTGTTTGGAGATGCTCTTTCACCGACACAAAAGCAAGCAGGGTCTGCTGTTTCTGTCAGTTTAAACAAATAACAATGATGCAACAGGAGTGCTTCCAGTGAATGTGAAATGCACTGTTGAATCACCAGTGGAGCCCCACAATGGTTTGCCACGCATCACAACAGCCAGGACAGGCTCAATATTAACATTTCCTTTTGACACGTGGCAAAAGGTTTTCTTTAACCCACAGAGGTTGAATGGGAATCAGCGGATAATAAGAAATTAAAAGGTAAAGAGGACACGGGGGAAAGAGCGAGAGAGAAAGCCAAATCCTAGCCCCAGGGCTTAATGTTACCACACAATGGCCGCCAAGGCAGTAAAGGAGTCGACATTTCTTATTCGCCCCCTCCCCTTGTGCCACCTGCATTACAATTAACCTCATGGCAACCTTGAGGTCTCTGATTAGTGATGGCCTATTGTCTCGGTCCCATTAATGCTTGGCCCCCACTCTGCCCTCAGCGCACTCACATCAACAAATCAAACCCAGTTTCCGGCAGGGTCTTTTACTGCAGGGAGCTGGCCTCTACTCTGGGACGGCGAACTAAGGCATGGCTGCAGAGGAGGTCTGCAGAAAGCTGCTCTCGGTACCTGTGTGGCAGGGCAACAGTGAAACTTAAAGAGTGTCCTTACATGCAAGTGCAAATGCAGTCTGGATAGCACATGCTGCCATATTTGGGGTAAAAAGTTCCAGGAAACAGCAGAATAATACAACAGGAAATGGATGCTTTCCTTTATTAAAAAATTCAGTCCAAGCTTTATACCAATGATACTCAGGAGAAGTGAAAGACACGGAAATGGGAGCGTCCCAACAATTCAGAGCACACCAGATGTTGGGAAACCCCTCAAGGAATAAGCCGACACATTAAACATAATATCACCTCATGCACTGGAGTGCAATCACTGGTTCTCTCCGGGGAGCTGTTACACTATATGTTGCTGCCACAGTTTAAACCTCAAGAACTAGCAACTAATGCGCCACAGACGGGGTTGGCCCACGCAAAGAGCACACTTGGGAGCTCCGGCTGGCTCAGTAGCTCGGCGTAGAAAGCAAAAACTGTGTCTCTATTTGTATCAAGTTCAGAAATCAGCTCAGAGTATTTATATCTGATATCATTAGGGAGATAAACATCAAGTCTTTTTATATACACTTGCACAGTAGACCGCAAACCTGCATTTAAAAGTCTTTCCTCCCATTATCCACTTTCTTAAATAACACATCTGAGCTGCAACAAAGCCAAATTACTCACACGATATTAATAACAAGACAGATGCATCATTTACCTGCAAGACAGGTGCCAAAATGTATTAAAGATGAAAGCGAATGATGTTCCCATTATTAAAAAAGAGAGATCATCATAATTACTAAAAGTAGCTTCAAAACATCATAAATGACATTATCAAAACAAACAGTTGTGAGATGTAATGCATATTTATCACTTTAATGATGAGATCAAGTAAAAAGCAGCTTGGTAGTTTTAGTCACTGAACGTTACAAGTTTCTGTTGACAGTGTTGGATCTGTGTGATGAGGCTGTTAAATTGAAAATAAAGAAATTACAATAATGTCATCTTTATAATGGATTGTAATTACTGCAATTATTATATGTAATTATTGTAAATACTGAATGTTTAGTGTTCGTGTGTGGGGAGGTATGATAGTGAACTGTGTTGATAAGTATTAAACTTTTATTATTGATTAATTCTCTTTGATTGAGTGTTGATGAGTTTGTATAGTTATTGATTTGTCCATGTTCCATAAAAGTGCTGTTAATGTGAAACATTCAGTACACTGTATATTAGGAAAATGATGCTGTGATTCAAGATGGCACCCCATTCATTCCAATAAACGCTGTTCATCAGGCTCATGCTAAAGGAAATTCTTCAGGTTTGAGACTTTTTGATTAGACATAATGGCTCGAAATATTATAACAAAGACTGTATTATTGGAGTGTTTGTTTGCTCAGATAAATTGTAATAATTCTGAATATGTATGTATAAAAGACGTGAACATTAGCTTCCATGTCTGAATAGTGAAACCAGTTCAAAAGTCCCCTAAACCTACATTCTTTCTAATGGCCAGCAGGGGGCGACTCTACTGGCTGCAAAAACAAGTCTGATTGTCTAGAAATCAGAAAGTGACCCTGCTTCTCACTTGTTTTATTACCTCAGCCAAGATTAACATCCCATTAAGATCATAGTTAATGTGAATTACAGATGCACCTTGCTGACCAAGCTAGCTAACTAGCTAGTTCTAGCATTGTGCAGTATCTGGCCCTGTCTGCCTGGTAACCACCCTCACGTCCAAATATGGTCACTTCTGGCTCCAGAAAACCAAGACGGCAATGGTCAAAATACCAAACTTGAGTCTTTTAAAAACAGTAGTCTACAAATTATTGGGCGATGTAACAGTGACTATGTCCACCTTTTTATACAAGCTATGGGAACATACTAAATTAAAGAATGTCATACTTTCTGTATAACAATAAAGACATACATAATGAATTAAATAAATAAACCTCTTTGCAGCCTGTGAAATAACATCTGGCAGTAACACCCAGTTTGTTACTATAACAGTATTATTATTTTAACAATGACACTTATCTGTTATAATGGCTCTTTTTATCTGTACAACATAAAAGAAATAAAAAATATGCAGCATGTGAAACTGATCTGATTAGTTACATTTGTGGATAAAATGTTAAGAAAAGACCACAAGCATGGCTATCAGAGGGAATATAACTACCTGGAGCTTTTTGCTTGTAATTGCTTACTTTGAATTTTGTAGTTGGAAATTAGCATCAGCTTTCTTGGATCTTCTGCTGGATTCATTTGTTTTATGATGGCACTAATGGCCATTTCAGGCTCCACAGCAACACTCTGGGGGACGAAAGGGGTCAATTTATTCCAACTTAAAAGAAAATATTGGTGTTTCTGAGCTTTTCGCTCGGCTCCATCATTGTTAACTCAAAGCCACTTAGACTGGTGTCTAACTAGTGTAGTGTGTCATTAAATGAGCAATTCGACACCACATTTATCTTCTACTGTTAACGTCTCGGTTTGCCAACAAGTTCATCACACATCCCCGAAATTGTGATGGGATGATTGATTAAACAGACATGAAACATCTTGATTTTTCAAAATATAATGGCTTCCTGTCAGGTAAACAGCAACTGCACAGAGGACGAGCTCTTTTCCTCATGTTATTAGATTTCAATCAAGGCCTGTGTGCGGCTTGGGAATAATGAGGAGGAGATTCCAGGATGTTTTTTCCTCCAGTAGAAGAAGACAGACCCATTAAGCATTTAATTCAGCCCGGCCCAGGTGTGTCTCTCTGTCCAGCTAAGCAATTCAACAGTTACACCATTTATGGACTGTCCAGTGTGCAGGTGGCAGAGAAACTTTTGGGGCACACCTGCCAGCTGATTCAACCATTAGACTACGCACCACACTGTCTATCGGCCCGGTCCCCCGAGGATGTCCCTCACCATGCAGGTGCAGGCACGAAGAAACCTAGATGGATTACTCTAGATTTAGCAATTGCTGCCTCGAAAACCTCCTTTATTGTCTGAGTGTATGTATATTCCCTGTGCATTACTGGGAGCACTTGTTTCCGTGCTACACTAAGCGGTTCTCTGAATGTTTTCAACTAGAAAACATGCGCTGAAGTAAAATGAGGTGATGTTTTCACACCGGCCTAACCCATTATTTTATTATTTTGAAATTCCACATTGTAAAATTGTTGAAAAGTGGAGTAAGCTTTGCCTCCAGTCCAAAAAAATGTGAGTATGCCCCAAAAATGCAAGCTCCTGTCTCCAAAAACATGTTTCCGTCTCCCACTGAAAACACTCAGAGGCCACAAAGCTGCCACATTGCTTATATGGCTTCACCCAGCAACCATTATACACCTCACCATCCTCTGACCACATTACTTAAACACTCTGCCACGTCCAAGCCAAAATAACACTCCCATGAAGATTCATAGGAAGAGAAAAAAAAAGTCTTCCTCCACTCCAATCCATAAAACTCAACATATCTGCTTTTAATTCAAATATCTGATTTTAATCATCATTTATTTCAAAGCTTTCTATAATATTTTATCTATATGGGATATAAACTGCAAGGTGGCCATTTTATAGAGAAAAGTGTGATAAATTATGGTATTTTCTTGGCAAGATTAAAAATTAAACAAAAAAAATGGATGATAATCTTTTTTGCATTGTAACAACGCTAATTTGTCACGGCTGAAAATGAATACCATAAACTTCACGTACAGCTGGAATTTATGAAGGAATATAAATAGAGGGTATTCTATTAATATTCTTAGAGGAATGCTTAAGCCTGGCGTTATCTTCCACAAGATTCATCAGTGCTGGTGGTTATTGTCCAGACCCCCCATGGTTGTAATTCTTTATCCTTGCCATCTCGGTAAACTGCATTATTTAGTTAAGAAGATGTAATTCCATTCCCCTCACACGGTCGCCGGGGCTCCAGGCTGACCCAAAGCAGCCGCACATAAGTGAGTTTACACATGTAACGGCTTAGTGTATTTAAGTTATAGATTTGAAAAAAATCCAGATGAAAGGACTCCCCTGATCTTATACAAGAAGTGATTAAAGTTTGGTTGCACCCAAGAGTCTGATAGATATTACTATTGCTATGTGTTAATTCCTTAGATGATTAGGTATTTATGTAAATCCTTTGTTTAGCATGTATCCATATGGCTTACTACCAAGATAATACATGTGCATTGTTTCAATACCGAACCAGATGTTGACTTGTGATTGATCTTTTCTTTAAAAAGCACGTCAAAACATAAATTGACACAAAAGAAAAAGGGTTTAAATACTAAACAAAACCATTTGCATTTGATTTAGCTCACATGTAAATGATTCATTTAGCACTTTGAGGAGCTATTACACACTGCTGTATTGTTTGGTGTTGTGCAGCTTGATTTCAGGCTCATCATCTCAGCAATTCAGAGTGGTGTATTTATCCGAGCCCGTAAACAAAATAATCATTAACCAGCAATGCAAGGAAAGCGTTTTGTCTTGGTAAAATATGATACCAGGTGAGGCTGCGTGTCTTGACAGGTCGCCATTTTCGAGCCACTAATTTGCTCTCTTTGTGGCAGTGGTAACTCCCAGCACAGCAGCAGGACAATTATATCCAGGTGCAAGGATTTGATTCAACAAATTCTAGGTGGATCATTCCAGCTTGCTCCGGGCCCCCCCGCCCCACTCCCTCTTTGCCACGTTGTCTCTCTTCTGGGCCAGCTTGGAACAGATGCCCTTGAAAAATCTACAGCCCTCACATGTGACTGAGGACCTTGACAAAAAGCTGAAGCACTTCCAGAAACTTGAAAGTCATGAACCATGTTGTATATTATAATAATTGGAATGGCAGCAACTGGAAACATTCCCCTGAATATTCCAGAAGATAATGGGACATGCTAATGAGCATGGAAGCAAGCCAATCAAAAAATGAGAGAAGAGAAAGAGAGTGGGGTGGAGATGGGAAGGTGCCCAAAAAAAAAAAAAAAATCAAATGGAGCGTGTGGGGTGGGTGGGCCGCATGTATACGTGATGTATGCATGCTCTGTCTTCTTGGAACAGCAGCACTGTTGAGTGTAGAGTAGCTCCGTACAGTCCGCCTGTCAAAACTGTTGATGCACATTTGGGGGACGTATGATTTGGGAGCTCGCACCTGGCCGACTGAGGGATTTCATACTACGCTGCCATGCCAAAGCACTCAAGCAATGCCATGCTAAACTCAGAGCTCAACTCTCTCGTCGCCACACACAAAACATGACGGAGGGCCCATAAATATACACACAAGAAAAAAGCTTTAAAGTAATGTTGTAAATCAGAGTTTAGTGATTAATTCAAATATATTGAAATGGTAATAGATTTCAGAAGGGAAATTTATAACCAACTGTGTGTCAGTTTTGTCCTAGGGGAGCAAATTATGTAAAATTCAACTAAAAGTATGTAACTGCTTGATAATTTCTTAATGTACATTAAGTCTTAAAGCGTAATTCCCTTTAAAATGATAATTACTACTCTAGGAGGAGCTTATGGTGTAGAGTCTTATTAAAAATGCTGGACCACATTTCCCCCGTTCAGTGAACTCTGTCATCAGTGACACACTACATCTCAATCCTGCGGACAGCTGATTGGATTTACTCAAAACTTGGGCTGGAAAAAGTCTCACGCTGAGAGTAAAATTGACTTAGGCCTGTATTCACAGAGAAAGATGAAGGGCATCCAGTCTTATCATTCTCCATCCCATGTCTCCCTGCAGCCCCAATACTTTCCATGTGTTACTCCAGTGTGTGCATGAGAATTTTCTACATGTGATGTCAACATCAAGCCAGGACCCAAAGTCAAGGGAGGTACAAGGAGTTGAATCAGAAGTGCTGCCAAACATTTTACAGCTTTGGAATCCATGTTCAGATTTTTCAGTGGATGTAAGATCACTTTAAGAGATAGATGCCAGAAAGCTGGGGAAATGGTATAAATAGTAGCTTGATGTTTGTGTGACAAAGTGTGCACGACTTTTAACTCAAAACACCTTTTGCTCGAAATGTACATAAAAAGTTAATAAGCATAAGCACAACTTTTAATTAGAAAAAGACAATCCTCAGACCAAAACAGGAAGTCTTTTGGGGCTGTTTGGAATAGTTTTAAGCTTCAATCATAATACTGGCATTTAAATTCTGAATCACCATTCAAACGTGGCATAGTGCTTTTTTCCTGCATGTCTGTTTATTCTGTATAACATTACATTACTATTATTTCTGCACAAATGCAGAAAAAGACTAGGTTACAGTAATATTATTTGTGTTTTATTTTTTTAGTAGAATTAGATGCCAGTAGTGGCTGCATAGGATTGTTTTCAATCCTATACCATACTCTCCACATCCAGGAGACTTCACCGAGAAGAGACTAGACAGCAACTCTAGAGATCGACGGCTAGCTAGTTAGCTAGCTAGCATACTCGTTCCACCATAATTTCATGCTACACTGTTTAAAGAAAATGAGCTGAAACAAAGTTGTCCCTGATCTGGTGATAGCAATGAGCTTTCCTGGGTCTGAAGCACTATTTTGTATAATATAACTTATTTAGCGTCTGTCTTTTAGCTAGCTAGCTAGCTTGCTAATTGCGCCATGATTTCACGCTGGACTGCTGACAGAGAATCAGCCAAACCGTGAGCTGCAGCACTGGGTGTCAAAGTCTTCCAGCAGCCGCTTTCGCTCATTAGAATTACATACCTTTTGTAGATAACAATATTTACAATATGTTTTCTGATAATTCAACACATAAATAATCTATCTAAATCTGTTTTTTTTGTGTGTAATCTGTAGTCAATGTGTGCACGACAGCACCGTCATGGGTTGCTCCAGCTTCCACGTGAACAGTTCAGAATGTAAAGCCTCATCCAAATGATGTGAATATTGTTGTTATACAGTTTGTACAAAAAAACAAAACAAATACGTATAGAAAGACATTGTTTAGACATGATATATATCATATTGCCAGCCCTAACGCTTTAATATTTAAAAAGGCCATTTGGGACAGCTCGGGTCTTTTATTACAATAATATCATCTTTATATTAAACTACAAAGGTTTTTCTTAATGCATTATGATACCAATTCATAAAGAAACCTGGTTCAGACTTGCACATCTCAAAGATGAACATTTTATTGCATGTTACATTTGAATTTTATTTGATAAAGCTTAACAACGTTTCTGTAACTGTAATGTATAAAAATGCAGACTGTGTAACCAGGGGGCTGCGAATAATTTCATTCCCACTGCATCCTCACCGGGGTGCTGGTTCTCAGACTTCAGCCAGAACACAAGCCTTTATTTGATTTAGGGAACTCCCCCTCTCATGTGCCTCCTCTGCTCATGAAGTGTCCCAGTATGGAATGTCTGCATTATTACACCGCTGACAGAGATTGATGCGTCTCCAAACCATCTGCACATGCAACAATCCTCAACTTGAATGAACTTAATTGCAGAAGAAAAGGGGAAAAAAACACTTTCAAGAGTTAGAAAATACAAAGCATAATAGTTTAACTTTGATTGTTTCGGTTTGAGACATATGTTTGGAAGGGGAGAAAAAAGTTTTGTAATGGATGTTTGATATTTTTGTCAAACAACATCAGCAGAAGTGTCAGGAATGAGTGATTTATTGAAACGCCGCACGTGGCCCGTGAGGTTGGGTTGGAGCAGAAGCAGCTGAAAGCCACAGAGTGATGTAACTTTGAAATTATTTATGAGTCAACGACATATCATCAGTCAGACGCTCAAATCTAAGCCTCGCAAAATAGGCATGCAAATAATCCTAAATGCTCCTCTGCAGCGTTCATATATCTTATCCTACAGTGTGTATGTCCATAGGCAAAGTTGATTTTAAAGAAGGCTCAGTTTAAAAAAAAGCATCCCGATGTATAAATATAACTCACATAAGCAGGTATGCAATGTGGTGTCTGCTCTGAGAACAAAGGCTGCAGTGCACTTGTGCAGAGAATCGACCTGTAACCCAGTGGGATAAAGTGTTCAAACCTTACAGTACGTCACCATTTTGTTTAACAGGGCTAGGGATCAAAACACTAATCCCCGCACACTCCCTTTGGTTATAATTAACTCTCAGAGCTCACTCTAATACTATTTTAAAGATATGTTTCTATGGCCTCTAATCCTGATTCTATCTCTCTTCATGGTAAAGCAGTGAGAGGACAAAAGAAGAAGGCGGCTTCTTGTGCTCACTCTTCACATGTTGGGTGTTAATATATATTGGAAAAAAAGAGTTAATGAAGGAGGTAAAGTACATAGAAGATGAGATTGCATGAATACAGCCAGCAAATAATTTTTCTTATTTCACTTGAAACCAAAATTATTCATGCAAAACTTTGCTCCAAAACATTTAAATCTGATGTTTTACTCGTTTTTTTACATTAACAAAAATCACATAAATCAAAACATAAACAAAACCAGCGACAGAGTTTCAACAGTGAGACTCAATTACAGACGGCCGTTTTTGAGCTAAACCAATTATTTCATGAAAAGGAAATACAAACAACTAGACGAAGGATTTTTATTAAGAAAAATATATTAAAGCGATTTGCAGACATTGCTGCTTTCAAACAATCATTGCACTCGCCATTAGGTAGCAACATGCCGCCATTTATCTGCTCGATGACGGGGCTGCAGATGATGACAGATGGATACTTACGTTGCATAAGTTTGGAAACAACCTTTATATGAGAAGTTCAGCTGGATGCTCTTTTTAAGGACTTATCAACACTTGTCCATTAGACACAAACCACTGCTGCGCGTGGCTTTATACCAAATAGCTGAGTGTGGACGCAGTGCAGGGGGCTGTCATATGTTTAGGAAAAAAACAGACAAGTCATGTGACACTTAAACACTAGTCCTGCTATTTGCAATAAATAAACAGACAGATTCTTCACAGTGGATTGAAACCATAATTACATATTAATATATGATATATAATAGGTATAATCACAGCATTAAGATACGCCAAGTGTCCCTGCAAGACTCATCTTGCAGCACATGCAGAGTTTTAACATTTATTTTTAAAGTTGCAAAAGCTGCTGACAAGTTCGCAGTAAGCTGTAAACCACCAGTGAACTTGTACAGCTGGAACTCTGACCTTCTGATTGGAGACGAACAGATTTAACGATTGGCCAATATGGGCCTGTCACAAACATATCAGTCTGTAATACTATTGGAGTATCTGATATGGGCTTATTTTTTTAAAATTTTATTTATGTATTATACAGAACATATAATGCAGTAAACAAGAAATGTGTCCATTTATTTTATTCTTATTTATTCTTTATGTAAATGCTCATCTATTGATACTGCACACATTATCCTGATTTATATTTAGCTATTTATTTTTATTTATTTAAATGCTCAGCTAGTGATTCTGAACATGCAGCCCTGACTCATATTTAATTATTACATTTATCTTTATGTATTCTTTATTTTCCCAGTTTTTTAAAGTTTTTTTTTCCGAATTGGTTAACATTGTAATATATTCTTTGTATACTGTATAATAATATATAATAATATTAAATATTCTTCAATTAAATAATTTAAGAAAGCAGCCCTTTGAGTACCTTTGCATTACCATATTGGGGCAAAATCGATGCACAGTCCTCATTTAAAAGGTATATTTGTGAACCCCCTCTAAAATCACTATCGGCCTCATAAGTTAGATATTGGTCAGGCTCTATACAATGTGGGTTTGCGCAGAAACACTTTGGTCTCAAGTCTTTATTCCTTCAGTTTTTTTTAGAGTTAAGATGTTATTTGTTGGTTAAAGCCTCCCTGTTTGAGAACTTGATCTTCCGGAGAGACTTGACCTTTTGTGAGTGCGAACATTTTATTTGCCCTTTCAGTGGAGTACAGTGGTTTTATGAGACCTCAGCAAAGCAGAACTCTACATAGTGTTCAAGCAGAACATGTAATTAGAAGAAAAACATCTTATACTGAGTTCGATTACTTTTGGCAATAAATAAAGAGGAATTCCGAATGATTCATCATAAACAAACACAATACGTTCTGACTTGTGACACATTTTGTAATAAAAAAAGTTTTTATTAATGCAACATTATTCAAACACATTCCACTCTAACAATGAATTGTTTCCATATGCAGACATTAAATATCAAGTCACGTCCCACACAATGACCTAACCTCAGCTAAGACATAATCCCCTGACATGGCAGCATTCAATCAGCTCTGGTCATTTGTTGCCATTAATTTTAAAAATCCTCAAACACCGACGATGTTCATGCTGTGCAAGCAGCAATGACACAACAAATAACAGGCGCTGTCCACATGCAGCCATAAAAATGTATTTCAGTTTGGGATATTTTATTTTTCATTAAGCAAACATTAAAATCCTGGCATTTTAACGATAAATGTTTTGATACATTCCCCACAAAATGTAGCAGTGTGAGGCTTTTGGCCACAGTTGTGCTATAATTTCCATTGCAGGTGGAAACAGCAATTAGTGATTAATTGAAGGGGGTGGAAAAATAATAAACGGCAAACACCTGGACCAAGGAAATTTGGGCCAATCATTATCAATCAAACCGTGAGTGAGGAACGAGCAGTTGGAATAAATAGGAAACACACGCTTTATAGTGTCGCAAATGCGTGACATTTTATTTAGGAATTATTATCAGCAAATAAATTGAATTATCACAGTTGAAACTGTCAAACGGTTGGTCACTCAGTTAGAAGAGATGGATTTATTGTCTGGCAGGGTGTTTACAGAAAATGAAACACTGCTCATGCTGCAAAATATGACCTGTTATTAACTGGATTATTTTTTAAACCTCGGGTCATAAAAATGTTAACAAACACGGCATGAAGAAGTTCAAAAATAACCTTTTTGCTTTGAGTGTGTGCTTGATATTTCACAGAATAGCCCTTTTCTCAACCTCTCCCTCACTTATTTGCATTATTATTCTGCATGTTTACAGAAATAAACAAGCAGTCACGTGCTGTATTACCAACCAGGATCTCACCTTTCTGCTTTTTAAATTTAGTGCGAGGCCTGAAATCATGTCACAACCTCAGGCTGGTAAGTATTCAATATTGTTGGAGAGGTGCGTTCACACACTTCCTTCACATCCCTGTCAAAGGAGCACAGAGGTCACTGCAGCTTCAGGAAGGGATGTGACCTTGTTACATCACAGATTTTCATCTATTCTCACCTAAATCAGTGAAACCAAGGAGTCAAAGACATCAAATCGACCTGCGAGATACTTACAGGAGCAGCTGCTGCATGCAGGAACTGCCGAGTCGGATACGGTACCTCTCTCTTATCTGATCATTATTTATTCAACAAAACATGACATTTCATTTTGACAGTCTACTGCTCACATACAGCTTCCTGTTGCCACTTTTCTCCGTAATGAGTCATATTCCCTCACAGACTCCCAGATCTATCCTCTGGCAACATTAGGTAGCTAATATTCTTTGCCTGCTACAGTTGAAGTGCACAGTCATACAAACACACACACAGACAGACAGACAGACACACATTCAGCTTCCAGATCTTTCTTGGCTCCCATCACCAGTCAAGTTGCATTTCAACCTGTGTCCTGCTGGTGCAGCTGGTGAAAAAACATTGCATGCCAAGCGCACTGTTATGATGATACCTTACATACCACGTTTTGTTTGCCAGATTTTTACTTTTAATCACTCTCATTCTGAGATACCAGTATAATTATAAATGAATGCACCGCAGAGAGGTGGAACATAACGGGTGTGATTGAAGCGTTGCATCAGTCGGTGCGTTTCAACAAGCTAATGTTGATTTGCCTCTCTTGTGAAAATCCAGTGAAGTTGATACCTGCTGTATTTGTGTCACAATGGCTGCTAAGGTCAGTGAAATGTGCAGACGACGTGTCAGTGGGAAGATGTTTCGATCCATCGACATGCTTCCTCTGAGTCGTAACATTTTACTACAGGGTTTAGGGGTTTTGGCTTAATAACAACGCCACAGTTTTATTCCATTCTGTAAACGCTTCAGTAACAAGAAATGGAAAATATCTACAAATGCACACACTCATGTGACAACGAGCCTCGGTGCTCACTGGACTCCACTGATGGATGGACTAATGATGGATGTACTTCCATTATCACAATCTGACTGAACAACAGTGAGCCAGAATAATTACAAAGCTACAAATGTGTGCAGAAAATAAAGTGTGGATAAATAACACAGCACTGAAAGTAGCTGCGGCCAGCTTACCAGGGGAATTATGATCCCACTTTGTTTCACTGCACTTTTTTTTTTTTACTGAAATGATTTACTCGTGAGGAAAGAAGAAAAATGAAATCCATTTTTAGTTAAAATATCTGCACTCACAGCACCAGGCAGGCAGAACGACCTGTATTTATTGCCCCTGGTCTTTGACAAATATTTGAAGGTTTTGGGCAGCAACCCAACAGGAAAACAATAAGGGATTTCAGGAAAAGATAGAGAGTTTGTGCAGAGGCTAGTGAGTTTGTTACACATGGTGTTCATGTGTACAAACACTGCTGCATGTTAAAATACTCAGCCACTGACTTGCTCTGTAAGGATGAGATGCACTATAAACCCCTACCGGACCAGAAACCACCCTGAGCACTGAGTTAAAGAAACACTATCTATTTAAAATCAAAAGAAAACTGATGCTATTAGTGTACATCAAAATAATTGGGAATAATTTGTTATCAATCTATTAATCATGGCAGTATTTTTTTCATGCAAAAGGGCAGAAAATACTGTCTTCAGCCTCTCACATCTGGAGATTTCCTGTTTTATATCATATTAAATTTTCTATATTTGGTTTTGAATTAACCAAACAATACATTTAAAGACATCACCTTGGACTTTGGGAAACTGGGATGAACATTTCTCATTGTTTACTCGCATTTTATAGACCCAACAGTTAATCGATTGAGATTAAACGGCGTAAGAATTGATAAAGACAATAATTGTTAGTTGCAGTTCCTGTTGTGTGGTTATTTTAGAAAACCACACTCTTGTCATAGTCAGTTTGTTTCAGTAGTTTGTGAAATTTCTGGTTTTGTAGAACTGGTAAAAAGCAAATAGTTCAAATAGCAAGCAGTGAGAAATAACTTCAGTCTGCTACCAATTTAAAACACCATATGCCATATAAACAGAACAATAGTAAAATGGGTTAATTGGGACTCATTGTTAAATTTGAAGCACACAAAGCATGCAACAGGATGAAACCACACATCAGCTTGCATCAGGCTTAACGTCACACTAAATGAGAGGTTCATATGGTTTCAGACACGTTTCCCTCAGGGCCACCTCATGATGCACATTGACAAAAACACTGCGGATGATGGAATGGATCAGTAGAAATCTGTCAGTCATTATCTTTGTCTGGTCATCCTCATTGCGAAAGAAGAAGTCATTATTAGACTCATCAGAAGAGCAGATGTCGACAAGCTGCTCTGTAAGCGAGAAGACCAGCGCATTAACACACCATATGTATCGCTTTCTTAACACATAAAAGAAAAACGTGGGGTGGATTTCATTCCGGCTAATGAATTTATTCTTTCTCAAAATGCTCTGATTTATGCTTTTCTAACAAATTAGCTGCACATGTGTGGTCGAAATGTGAACAAAAGGCTGTATTATTAAAAAAAACACAAAGCTGGCCATCACTCCTGATTTCATTGACAAGTAAACGAACTAACAGCTATGTTGATTTATAATGCTGTTTTTATGCACACAAATGCAGAGGTAAATAAAGATGTAGTTTAAAATGAAAAAATATATTAATACGGATGGCCCTTTAAGTGAGTGGGCTGCTCGTTGAAAAAGGGGTTAAATAAGCGAGATTTTAGAACCGGAAGCTGGTCGGTTGCAGGTCCCCGGATGCTCCGTTAGCCTCTACAGCCGAAGTGCCCTTGTGCACGACACCCCACCACAATAAAAGCTCCTGGTTTGAATGAATCGCAGTAAACACGGCTGAGACAGTGAGTGTTTCTGTGCAGAGGTGTGCAGCAGTCTGTCGCTAACAGCTAATTGGAGTGGCCTCATTTAGCGACACGTCAAAGGGGACGCGACAACACCGTGTCAGCGCCTCCACAAATCTCCTGCACGGGCTAAACTTAATAGCATGTCAGAGACCACAACTGATGCAACGAGGGTCACCGTGAGCCGATGTTTCACTATAACGAGCCCCTCTCTCCAAACCCGGCTCTGGGACTGCGGTGGCAAAGCGGAGATTAATGTCCCAATCAGCCATGTGGTTAAGTAAAAAGAGCTGTGAACATACGAGCTGCCGTCACGATTATCATAAGGAAATAAGAAATGGAAAAAATAATTTTGTGTTGTCTTTTTATCCACAATAGTTTGACTTTATATATATATATATTTTTTTGCAGATAAAAGGAGCTCCGGTCGTGTTGGGATACACGTGTGACCGACTAGCCTACATGTGGTTTGAAAAATAATAAAGATTTAAAGAGAGTTTATATAGTGGATCATAAGTCAGAAATTGTACCAATCAAATTTTAGGGATAGTTTGATGTTGGAGTATACGATTTAAATGCATTAAATGCTTCAGTGTTATAGTGTGATATTTACACGCATTTAATTTAAACAAATTACCTCAAAATAACTGTTTCTTTTTGTTGCCTTTACTGTTAAGCTTCTTCTTCCCAGGGATAAAAAACCCAAATTACACATTTTTTAAAAAAGCATGTGTCCAAACTGCAAAAGAACAAATACTGAAATACTGAAAATAATTTTCTGTATCAATCTTTGCATGCAAACGTTCCTGTTCTTCTTCTTTCCAGGGACAACAATAATATTAAATAAAAAGTACATGTCCAAATTGCAAAATAATTAAATACCCAGTCCTGGTTCTTAGTAAATATTCAAATAATTTTCTGTAAAAATCTGGATTATCTTTGTGTGCAAACTCTCCTGTTGTTCTTCTTTCCAAGGACAAAATAAAATAAGAATCACATGTCCAAACTGCAGAAGAATAAAATACCCAGTCCATGCTCTTACTAAATATTATAAATAATCTTCTGTAAAAAAAATCTGGATTATCTTGTATGCAAACTTCTCTGTTGGATGGATTGCTCCATTACACAGAGTCTGGCAATGAAATGGTTTTATGGCTGCAAATACGACAGGGTTTCTTGGAGGGGTTTTGAAAAGTCTGCAAGCCAATAAACTAAAGTGGCCTTGACTTGAATTTGACCTTTTTGTATGAGGACTCTTAAGCCCTGCAGATGGAGGCTGCAGGATGGCATTTTTGCAGGATATTCTATGACTTGCAACTTGGGGCGTTTTTTAAACTCTATGGTAAAAATAGAGATCACATGTCCCTCTCTGTTGCTCATACAAGAACCTAATAGTTAAACCAAACTGCAAATGTTTAACTTATCGATTTAGTTCTCAGAGAGTGGCGGCAGCTGGGCATGCAGATCACAGTGCTGGCAGAGGCTTGGGCACCTCATCCATCAAGGGGCACGGATTATAGCTTTCTTCTAATCTTGGACTCCGCGTGACAGTGGCTGCAAAAACTCTCTGCAGAAGTTACATTTATCTGCACATATAATGTTTAAAAACAGAAATATTCCATTTGGAATGGGAAGGTGGCCAAAATATGCCAAATTAGATCCATTAAGAGGAAGCAGAAGTTCGAAAATGCAGCCAGTTTTGTATTAAAAACAAGCCTCCTATATATTAATATAAACTTTTTTCATTATATTATATCCTATATTGATTTGCAGAATGTTTTTGCAGTAAAAAAAAACAACATTTCTGACGTTTAAAGGTGTAAAAACAAGCTGAGTGAGCTGCAGAAGCACCATTCCGTGTGATATTTGATGCGCACTAAGCTGCAGAGTGTCTACCTTGGTAACACAAACGTCAGGCTCGCTTTACTGGCCACAAGTGCTGGTAATAAATATTCATGATGCTGGCGCCTGCGCTTTCCCGATATCTGAGTGTTTGTCATTTCCAGACTTGAGCGTAAATACATTTAAAGTGGATGTTTTTCCTGCGCTCCTATTTGATCTGGAGTCTATAGGCAGCCTGAGAAGAGACGCGCTGCAGCCTGTCGTCGACTCCTTCTCTTTACGAGCATTTTATTTTTGATACCGTGTGTGAGTTCAGTGTAAAGTAAACCGGCGGAGGCATGAGGTGGAAATTAAACAGCACAGTCAAGGTTCATGCTTTGCATTCAGTCGTATTGGCACGTTAAAGGCGCAGGCTGAAAGCCTCAGAAAAACATGTGCAGGGAAATAAAAAAAAGGAGGATAAAAACTCAAGTCCATAATGAGGCAAATAAGCCACGAGTCCAAATAAACACATTCCAGGAAGTGTTTTTCCATCATTATCAGTCTAAACCCGAATTTTTACATTTAAAGTGTTTTTTCAAGTTCAAATGATAAATAAAGTGCTTTCCTATCTGCATATCAGCTTTATATTTAAATATGGCGCACGTGCCAGCCTAGAAACCACATGAGATAGTTTTAACACATCCACTCTAAACTATTTATATTTCTACTTACATGTGAACATTTTTCTATAAAGTGACTTTTCTCAAATAGAATTCCCTCTGCGTGTTTTTTCTACAGTGGTGCATCAGTGAAGCATCAGCACTGGAACCTAGATAGATAGTGTTAAATAGAGTCGAAAAAGTCATTTTATTACCATCCTTCATTTATCTCCACATTTAATAGCCCGTGAAAAGAAAATATGAATACATTTCAATACATTTCAGCAAATCATCTAAGATGGTGGATGTTTTTATTTTGGCTGATATAAACTGGGAAGCACATGCACGATTGCGCGCACACACCCTGTGCTGCAGAAGTGTGGATTCTTTTTAGGATTAAATTTTTTTTTTCTGGATCTTTTCGGGTGTGTGTGTGCAGCAGTTGTGACAGAGCTGCAGACTGACAGATCGTGGCTCCGTGCACACTGGCAGTGTTAACCATGATCACTGGCGGCTGCTGATGTGATCTCTGCCTAATGGGGCGGTCAAGCAAGCTGCAGCCAGGAACAATGAGGGGGCCACACTGACTCCTCAGCTCTCCCCACTAAAAATCTATGAAATCCGCGGTTAAAAAAAAGAGAAAATAAATTAGATTGGAAAATTAGATTCCCGAACAATTAAGTAACGCAAACTATCCCGGGTTTACACTGAGGAACAACCTCCGTGATTAATCGATTTAATTTGCACATTACTGCAGGGCAAAGTGTTGGATGTTAATTTTGGATAAACAGAAGATGCAGACGTATTATGGACTGTCAGAGAAGTTGCATTCAAAACCTTCAAATGAAATGCACACACACACACTTACACACACACACACACACACACACACAGTTGCACAGGCATGCACACACATGAAGAGTTAAAAAAATTTAAACATGCAATAATTCTGAAATCAAATGCATTATTATGCTGATAAAGTCTGCTCCAGTCTGCAGACGATTGTGATATTTTTGAGAGAAAAAGAACCCTTTAGTTTCACACAGATCCCCCTCAAACACCCATGGAAACCAATAACCTCCAACGCATTGCATTATTGTATTTTTTAATCCTTTAATATAGTACGAAATGTATCCAAACATTTTTTTGTAAACTAAATTTTACATACGAGCGCATTTCTCCATAAATACCGATCATTTCTAACATGTTACCGGTCCTTTACATGCGGATAAATATGGAAAATTGAGCTACTTACATGTAATAATACTTCCTTTCAGACAAAGCAATTGACAGAGATTTTATATTTATCACGTACATAAACAGATTGACACGGAATTTCAGGCTTTCACTACACGATTTTATCGACATGACATTAAATAACAACAATGATACTGTGCTACTCAAACTGGACCTTGGACGAAAATGTTGCACTGAATAGGCTACAAAAGCACATTAATACTAAGAGTCGGTTAGGTCGACGTGTAGACTGTAGTAATACTGAATAATTCACATTTGGTTCACAACTATAACATTCTTTTCAATGATCATCGCAATATTCTTTAAAACCATCTTCCATATATCTAGGGACCACATTTTCACAAATTCCCTTAAACTGTGATAGAACTATTTACAAAATAAAATATTACATTTTTTTACCAACTTGGTGAAATCCTTATGTACAAAAATTCAGGCCTCTACCCGGAGATAGCATGCTTTTTGAGATCTCCTTTGAGCAGTCTCTCAGTAAAAATAAAGACTCAAAGAAATATTGAGGGAAAAAAGTTTAACTGTGGCTGTCCTCGCCTCCTTTTTGTCCATGCATTCTCTCTGTGAGACATTAAGACAGCCTTTAATTGATCGTTTGGGCCTCCCGTGATTTCTCAGTCCATGTTTCACTGGCTGACTTTATAAAGTCTTTGATTCCAAGCAGTTTCTTTTTTTAATCTGCAGTCTTTTTTCGCTTTCTTTTGTTCAAAAATATTTACACGTACCATTCATTGAAATTTGACGACAGCGTGCTGTGGCTGGTTGTGTGGTGTACTGCTGAGGCTGCTGGTGATATGGAGCTGCTGCTCTGGTTCTCTGTGGACGGTGATACTATAGTGGGAGGCGTGGACGACTCGTACCCTGAACTGGCCGCTGGAGATGGCTGCGGTGCTGGATTGGTGGATTCGTGGACCTTCAACAATAAGAAAAAACGTTATAGAAAAGATTTCTGTACGTGCCGTTTTTTCTCAAATCAAAGAAATTAATCAAAACAAATTAAATCTCCTAATTTGACTGTTTGGGGGGGAAAACGTACCCAAAACATTATTATTCTCATTAAGATCTTAATCTGATTTATCGGTTGAAAGGAAAGAAAGAAAGAAAGTGTCAAGGCAAATTAACTTCTCTATTTCTGCAAAAAGAAATCATAATAAAAGCTCTCATAATGTTTCACAAGAAAATTCCCATTTCCAGTCAAGCTGAAAAAAACACACACAAGTAAAACACACTTCTAGGATTTTATAATTTTGTTAACAAAACAACAGTGAAAAAAAAAAAATCTTTTTACCTTCATGTGTTTTCGGAGGGAGCTGGGGTGTGTGTATGACTTGTCGCACATTTTGCAGAGATAGGGCTTGTCCGACGTGTGGACGTGCATGTGTTTCTTGCGGTCACTGCTGTTTGCAAATCGCCTGTCGCAGCCTTCAAACTCACACTTAAAAGGCTTCTCACCTAAATAAAGAAGAAATCAATAAATGCAATGTTTCATTTCATAAAAATCCATATTTATACAGTATTACATTTAAAGATTCTTAATGTGTGGAAGGAATTTAAAAAAGGCAGCCTTATTTTTTATTTTAATTTGACAACTCTACTTACACACTGCAAATTAAATTAGCAGTTTAGGCTTATTAGTCTATTCATTAATTAAAATTTAAAATGCATAACAAGCTCAACTTGAACACAATATAATAAAGATTTAAAAAACATTTGAAATATTTTCTGTTGACAACTGCATGAATCACATGCCAGTAAAGTGACTTCAGCTGCCTAATAAATAATAATCCGGATCGCATGCATATTTTGGATGGGATATTGTCAACATGGCTTTTTAAAAAGCAGGCAGTCTTACCGGTGTGAGTCCTTTTGTGAATTTTTAGATTTTCCGATCGAGCAAATACTTTGCCACAGCCGGGGAACGGACACGGAAAGGGCTTTTCTCCGGTGTGTACTCTGATATGATTTACAAGTTTGTATTTGGCTTTGAATGGCTTTCCTTCTCTGGCGCAGTCCTCCCAGAAGCAGATGTGGTTGGTCTGCTCCGGTCCCCCCACATGCTCCACCGTCAGATGGGTCACGAGCTCGTGCATCGTGCTAAAAGTTTTGTTGCACGACTTTTTGGGGTTCGTCAGCTGCTCCGGCTCGATCCACTTGCAGATGAGCTCTTGCTTGATCGGCTGCCTCATGTATCGAAAGAAGGCCCCAGCTCCGTGGTGCGCGGCCATATTCATGTTCATGGGGCCGTAGCCGTGCAGCTGGGTCGAGGCGTAGTGGTCGGACCGCGGGCTCGTAACGTGGCCGTACTGGTCGGCGCGTCCGTACATGTCCCCCGAGAAGCCCAGCCGCATCTGGCTGTTGACCACGTTGGAAGACGCATGGCTCGCCGCTTGCTCGTGGAGCCCTGGGAAGAGCAGGTGCCCCGCTGCATCTGAGTGTCCATGTGGCCCTGCGAAACTTCCGGAGGCGAACAAACTGTGCTGCGCCCCGGTGGCGTCTCCAAAACCCCGATTTCTGAACAGAAAGTCCCTGGTGGAGTTGAAAGCCGCCGTGGAGTAAGAGCCAACGTGGGTCGGGTGGTGATGGTGTCCCAGGGCGGCAGCTGCGTAGCCGGGCGCCTGGGAGGAAAACGCCGTTTGTCCGGAGCCAATATCGTGGGAGCTGTGGTTTATTTTGAAGGCGCCCATCCCATCCGCGAACGGATTTATCCCCAACGCCACTTCTCTCTCTGTGACTTCGCCTGTTGAGTGATGCCGTGAGGAGCCGAAAGTAGTGACTCCTATGGTGGGATACTGCGGTCCTGCGTCCAAGAGCATCTTCAGTCTAGACTCGCCGAGACGACTGAGAGCAGAAATCAAAAAATCACGCACAGATATTCTTCCTCCCCCTCTCTCTATCTATTGGACCTCACTCGACTGAGCAAACTCTCAAATCCACCGATTTTCTGTTTACTTTTTAAGACGCGAGGAATTCCCCTATACCGCTCATCCGATGCACACGCACAATCATGTATACATGCAATATTGTCTTTTGCGGTTTATCTTCCTGTGGCGCAACTTTCACCTCCTCAGTCAGGCGGTGAGCTCTAGACTGATAGTCGCAATCATTCCTGCAGATAAATGAATTGAAAAGACAACACAGTCCAGCCCTGATGAATGGGAGAGGAGGGGGGTTGTCATGTGGCCCCGGAGCTGCGCGCTCATTGGCGGAGCCCCTTTCCCCCCAATAACATCCACTCACCAAATAACAATCCACGGTGCAGGGCCCACACTTCTATTGGCCTCTTTGCATCATCAATCCCAGATATTGTGGAGATTGCTGACTGTGGATTTGGTTAAAAGGCTGAATAACAGCAAAACAAAAGTTGAGGAACACAAGACAACAACTGGCCTTGTAGAGAGTCAAAGCACGTTTTTGCAGCCACATACGGGCATTAAGAGTTTATACAGCAAATGTGTCACATTATCTTTGTTAACATGGGATATTAGGTCTCCAAGCAAAGCCCTTTGATGCTGTAATTGGTATTGTTTTTTCCCCCTTATTTTTTAAAAAAGAATAAGCACTCAGCCATTATATCTGCAAATCTATCTATTTGTCATCTGCTATGTCTCTGTCTGTCCGCTTGATAGACAAACAAAAGCAATGCCAGAAGAATGAATTATGACTTTTTATGAATTTAATTTATTGCAACCACGATGGGCTTACTGGATGGTCAGCAACCCTTATTGCATTGCAGCAGGCCCCTCATTACGTGCGTAATGGTCAGGTATGGAGATACAAGATACGTTTTACGCATTTCCTCAGGAAGCCCCATGGGATACCTTGAGGTTTGATATGAAGTCTGCCTACTGTCATCACTCTCTTTAAAGGTCTGTTATTATCAACTTATCAGTTTCACTTCTTAGGGAATCCACACAACGTATTGTTGTGTGTTTTTGCACTCCCTTGAAAGCAACGTTTGCGCGTCCACTGGAGCTCACACTAGTGGAACATCTGTGCTTTAGATTTCCACATCATCATGCTCACCCGCACACCCCACGTTCAGAAAAGGTTACCTTGGATATATAGGCCAGTATTTAAGTTGGATCCTACTACTATGCCTAATGTATCCATCACGGCTTGGCTGTGATTGTGCAACTTACTCATTTCTTGCAGGCCAGTGATGCATAGCTTGTGTGTAAAACGTTGTGGGTTGTCGAAGTTATCAAGTGGGATTTGCGGCGCTCTCTGCAGGAACCTCCGGCTGCTAGAGTTCAAAGCCACATGCACAGACGTGCCATGCGAACCATTAAAATATCTTCTTGGCTACTAGGCTACTTTCTACAAGGCTTTTTCCAAGTCAGTCTTAGGAGACCAGGGAAAGAGGGGAAGTTTTGTTGTTCTCAACTTAACAAGTACACCTTCTACTTGATCCGGCGTTTTAGGTAGCCCACTTCTCTGCTATGCAAAATTTGGAGGGATCTCTGTCAACAGGTGGACAAACGGTAAGAACGGCATATCATTGAAAAAGGGAAAGAGGTCAAATACTCAGATTTGAAGAAGTGAGGCTAAATTAGAAATTGTGTGGCATGAAAAAAAGTTGTTGGGGTTATATACATAACTTTGCATTTAAACTTTCTATGCCACTTATGTGCCACAGAATTATTTTAATATATGTAACTTATATGCGTGAAGGATGCGCCCTAATCAAAACGCCATTAATCGTTCAGTGTCATGATCCTAATGCGCTGGAGTCTTACTGTAGGATTTAAAATGGCTACCTGGAGCTATGTAGGATTTACAGTGGAAGTCAAATCAGCGTTTTATTACACCTCTCTGCTATATTTAGTTTTATTTTTTTTAATTTTTGTTTGGGATCTACTACTCCCCTGCTTGTCCCTGAGAGTGAGTGCAGGCACAACTTGGACCAGAAATAGCACTTCAAAGTTTTGCATTACGCTGCTGCTCTGATGCCTCTGAAGGCTACAGCTGTGAGCCTCATGAAACCCCACGCGTAAAGGCCATTTAATAAACATCTTTTGGATCCGTCATGTCTCAAAATATTGACTCAATTTCTAACGTGCTGGATATGACGCTGTCAGCAAAGATTTTGACAAGTCAATTCAGAGTAAAAAAACAAACAAGAAGAATGCAGCTTTTAAATTATTTTTCTCATATTAAAAATATTATGAGTATGAGTAAGTGTCCTATTGTTAATCTGAAAACAACACATTCAGTTATATAAACACACATCATAAGTCAAATTGATTTTCTCATCAACTATTTTTTTTTTAAGAGTGAGGAGGTGAAGATACTGACAAGCGCCTGTGACAGTAAATTATTTTGCAGTGTTCAATCCTTCACAAATTATTTACAAGAAGTTAAATAACACATTTCATATTTTACATTAAAGTGCTCAGCACTGTATGGGACCTTCTTTAAGGTCATTTCACGCAGCATTTTTTGTGTGTGTGTGCATCTACAAACATTAAGCGTTAACTCCCAAACCTCCCAAAAAATGTGAAGCGTTCGGTAACAGTTAAGGTCGCAACACACAAGAAATAACTCACTTATAACAATAAAGTCATAACTTTAAATTGTAAAAGTATTACTCTGGCAGTAAAAGAAAAATGTTCTTAATTCCCGAGTTGTGATTTTAAAGTTAATATGTTGCATTTTCGACCATCCATGTTTGTTACAGATGAGAAATGTCCACCGTGCTGCAGAGTATCCGTGTACAGTAACATCACAACATCACTCAACATTTTCACAACCACACACTGGATTTTTAAAATAGTTTGACGTTTTAAAAGAGAAAGTCCACAGAAAGAATTACAGATAATTTAAACGACAAGTTGTTATGATCCATAACTTAGATATTACTTGAAAGCATTTAAACAAAAATCAGAAAATAATCACAAAGTATTACACTCTGTAGGATAATATTGTAATGACCGATACTTACAGTACACACACGTTTTATTTTCAACTTAAGTCTGCAACGGCACCACCTCCTATGACCCTCATGTGCTGCCGTCCGGGGTCTAAAGCAAAATTACCCCGGATCATAACAACAGGTCCCGTCCATTACATTTTTTTCCCCTCGGGACAATGGCCGCAGCTCGCCCTATTCACACTTACTACACACACGGATCCCACTAAGCAGAGCGCGGAGTCACCACTGTAGTGCACGCTGAAGGGCGAACGGCTGGATATGTAAATATGGGTATTTATCAAAGCGCATATTATGGTATGTACGCCGGACTATTTTAAACTCCCACGCGGAGTTTTTCCTCTGGTTAAGTTGATACGTTTCTCCCCGCTGATGCCGATCTTTTACGTGCGTAAAGCTGTGCGTAATTTGTGCGTAAAGTTGTCCTTCATACGTTGCGGGGACAGAATGAAGATATCACTGCATTATTTATGATCCTCACAACTTTTATACGGACAATATACATACTCTGGCGAGGCAGTCTGTGTTGTAATTGCAAAATCAAAGTGGGGAAATTGCTGTTTCATAGCCGCGCAGCTTTTGTTCGCTGCGACAAAAGAAAGGCGACTGTATATCTGGATCAACTTTTTAGGACTTTTATTGTACAATAACCTTTGCATAACAACTATTTTTCTCAAGCGTTGCCTGAGGCACTGCGCATGCGCGCTGGCTGCTTGCTGTCACTAAGACATTTTTCTTCACGTTGGAAACTGTCACTGGTGACGTCAATCACCGAGCTCTGACCAATTAGAGCGCAGGGTGATTGTTTAGCTCCACGGGCTGCAGCGCCTACCATGAATCTCTATTCAGTATCAAAGCGTCCTGCTGCTGCCTCTCAACCGAATGGGATTCCATGTAGTCTGCAGATAGACTTAACTTTATAAAGTCTTTTTTCTTTATTTTTCATTGCGATTAAAATATATTTGTCATCATCATTATTATTTTGCCTGCTGTCAAGTTATTCTAAAATTAGGAAGTAATGAGCGTGGATGCATTGGGAAGCCCCGTGATGGACCCTACGTTTTCCAAACGGAACACGGCGCTGAGATTAGTTGACTTGGCAGGGGCTCACCACCATCACCATCATCACCACCATACCCCTCAGAGCGTGACAGGCTTCCCGGGGTTCAGCAGCCATCCACACTCAATGGCTCACTCGCACCCTGGGGAGATTACTGCGGAACCCCGCCTGGGGCCGAGTCCATTCGGGCCAGAACACATGGGGCACTCCGCGGCCCTCAAAATCAGCCCAGCCCATCATTATCCCCACCACCATCACCACCACCACAATCATCATATGGCAGGCCACAGTGAAGTGGTCTCCAGTCAAACGGGAGCTTTTGGCCCGGTTCAGGCGACATCGGTGCCCTATTCTATGTCTCACACGGCCCAGGCTTTATCCGCAGGTAGGGATTTCCTCATCCGGAGAGATCTGACAGCTCAAGCCATGCCAGTACTGACTGACCAGACTGCTGGTTCAGCCTCTCACCACGGAATGTTTGTCTCAACAACAGGTAGCTATCCCGGACACTATGGTCATCACCCTGACGCTGGGAACCATACCCTCTTCTCCGGACTCCATCACGACCAGCCTTCTAGCGGATCACCGGGTGGCCAAGCGCTGAATGGACAAATAAGGTTAGGACTACCTGGAGAAATGTACGTTAGGTCTGATCACTTGAGTCAAGTGGCAAGCTCCAGGGCTGATCCGTTCTCCGCCTCGCCGTTGCACGGCTACGGTGGTCTGAATCTGAACATGAATCTCAGCGCTCACCACCACCACCACCACCACGGAGCCGGTGCCTTTTTCCGCTACATGAGGCAGCCGATAAAGCAAGAGCTCATCTGCAAGTGGCTGGAGCCGGAGCACTCGCCGAAGAAACTTTGCTCCAAAACTTACAGCACCATGCACGAACTGGTAACGCATGTGACGGTGGAGCACGTTGGAGGACCAGAGCAGGCGAACCATATATGTTTTTGGGAAGAGTGTCCGAGGGAAGGCAAACCATTTAAAGCCAAGTACAAACTTGTAAATCACATTCGAGTGCACACCGGGGAGAAACCGTTTCCGTGCCCGTTCCCTGGCTGTGGGAAAGTGTTCGCAAGATCCGAGAATCTAAAGATCCACAAAAGGACGCACACAGGTCAGTAGCTTTGTATTTGTTAAAAGAAATGCTGCAGAAATGTTCTATAATATGTGAAATTAATTACCATGCTGTATGTTGAAAATTAAAATATGGGCTTTGCATAGACAAGAGATGCTTTGCATAATTTTTAGGTTATTTTTTAAAATATTTTTTAATTGTATTTTATGCATTTAAATGATCCTCTGACGTGCAGAGGCAATTAATCAATCTGTGCTGCTGATACATCAGCAGCCACTGCCCACCTGTTTGTTGTGGAGGTGCATCAAGTTTTGCAAAGGTTGAGCTTTGGGGATTATGGTACAGCTCACTCAGGCGTTTGACGGTTCAACCTCTTGTTTACACCACAGCACAAAAGACTGAGGCCCACATCAGGTCGTGTCCATGTAGTTTAGTGCATGTCAGGCATGAGTGGCAGCAAAGTTGGAAAGAAGGATCTTCTGAATTACATTCAGTGGTGATAGGGTGATGGTGTTTTCTGTTTTTTCCAGCCACTTGTTGCTCTGTTTATCAGCTGTTTTATGCATGTTTCTATATTTTAATTAAAGCAATAATAGCAGTTTGGATGCATTATTACCCTTAAAGCTAAGAAGGGAGTAGTTTATGTTACATGTATGCATTTGAGCATTTAAAGCCTTATATTAGCATCATTTTGCAGAATGATATGAGATGTATGCATGGTGAAATGATAAGCCAGCTCCTGGAATGATCAGCTCTTGATCGCCTTTAGCCAAAGCAACAAGTTGACAAGTGCAGACGGCTGAAATAATTCACCAACAGGTTGGCAGAGCTGACTGCATCTGTAATGACTGATGTGTGTACGACCCAGCTCCAAGCTGCAGCTCAGCTTTTAACTTTTCAAAAAAACATATAAAGGTACAATATGGCTGCTTCTTGCCTCTGTGACCCAGTGACGTGCTGTGGAGCCAGTGAGGGGGAAAAAGGCCTCAAAATGTCGAGTCAGACTTGTAAATGAACACAATGACTACATTCCTTTTTCTCGGTGGCTGCATGGCACTCCCCCTCTGCTCTATTTCTGCACCCTATGTATTATTCATATAATTTGCTCACATTACCTAAGTACAAATCTGTTAAATTATTTCTGTGTGTTGACTCCCAAGGGGCCTGGTCTTTGGTATCATGTTTAAAACCTATCCGAAAGTGTGGTTATGACTGGGGCTGCCCCTGGGGTCTGTTCCTCAACGGTTTCTTGTACTACACTAATATCCTTGATTGGCTCTCTCAACCCAACAGCTGAAGGTCAAATTGATATTCAACCCGCAAGTGTAATTAGACAGAGGCAATTACATATTCTCAAAAGCTTTAATCGGAGGAGAAAAATCAGCAGTGGATGATTTCCGTGTAATTTATTCAGATTGTCTTTTTTTTTTTTGCCTTGTCATAATCAGGTAGAAATACTTGTTATTAAGACGCAAAATTAGACTCAGTCCATAACCATTTGCAGGATTCAAATGGCAGACAGGCTGCGTTAGCACACAGTAGGTGTAGCCTGGCTGTGGCAATACTTTCATTTATCATTATTTTCAGTTGGTTTTAGGCCTGCTATGTCTGTGCTCATAGCTTGTCTGTTTTGACGTATGCCTTGATGCATGTAGACGCCAGGTATAGACCCAGGACAGTGGGGGTTCAGCCCTCCTGTTTACACCAGACTGAGACTTGTGGCAGGGCTGAACAAGGAGACACACTTTTCTTAAAGTGCATATGGGGGGGAGAGTGTGTTTACTGTCAATCCAAAATATGTGTATGTAAAATTATATTTGAAAAATAGTAAAAACAAATAATGCACCAGTTTTGATCTTTTTAGTATATATTAAATTGAATTAATTAGTTAATTAAGGTGACTGTAATTGTACCTGATTTTTAAAAAAAGTTTTACAATTATTTTAATATTTATTTCTTTAATTTTTTTGTGGATCACATATACTTAGTTTAGTTTATTCAAAGCCCATGCATGTGTGTTAGCCACATTGTTATTGTGTTCAAGCATAAGAGATGACTCTCAAGTGTTACAGTGGAAGATTGTCTCATAAAATAAATATATAAATAAAATAACATGCCATATGTTGAACATTAAATATATATATTTTTTAAACGTGCATTTTTATTGATTTCTGTTTTAACGTGTCACCATCATTGTTAACAGGTGAAAAGCCCTTCAAATGTGAGTTTGACGGCTGCGACAGACGCTTCGCCAACAGCAGTGACCGGAAAAAGCACTCCCACGTCCACACCAGCGATAAGCCCTACAACTGCAAAGTGAGAGGCTGCGATAAGTCCTACACACACCCCAGCTCCCTGAGGAAACACATGAAGGTGCACTGCAAGTCCCCCCCGCCCAGTTCGGGCTACGAGTCCTCCACCCCGTCCCTGGTCTCCCCCTCCTCAGACTTGGGCCGGGAGCCAGGAGGCTCCTCGGTGCTGTCGGAGCCGGTGGGAGCCTCCCAGCCCGCGAATTTAAGTGAATGGTACGTGTGCCACAGTTCAGGTGCCAGCGGCGCCCAAACACCACCCAGCGGGCCCTCCACGCCAGACCCCTCAGACGAGCCACCTTACAGAAACCCAGAACCGAGGGACGCGTTTTAATCCAATTGGACTCAAACACGGTGCCAGAAGTGACAGAACACATTTTAAAAGCCTAACTATTAAAAATGGTTTGGCTTCGGTGCCTATACGCCTGTGAAGGCCCACTGGTCCCCCTTTTTGGATGCGCCACCAAACAGACACCCAGAGCCAAGAGACGCGTTTTAACCACATTGGAAGGGAAAACCTTAAAGACGTGCGAATTTCCAGGCACATTAAAAAGAATATATTTTCAAACCTCAGCTATTGAAAATGCTTGGCTCAGTGCCTGAACGCCCTGACGGCCCACTGGTCCACTTGTGGAGAGAGTCGTGTAAATCCGTTAGACTATGTGGTACATTATTGTAGGCTAGGCATGTTGGTGTAAAATTATTTTGTAAATTCGAGTTTCGACTTCAATATGTTTTTATTTATTTTTCAATCTGATATTGAAGGATTTTGTATTATCGAACCAAAGTGCATGTTTCAATTAGGGCAAAGTGTACATTTGTAAATTTTGTAAGTTTCGATGTGTTGATGTTGATAGTTTTGTAAGGATCTGTCCGAGCAGCTTCTTACTCATTACTGCAGTTATTTGTACAAATATCTTATGTTTACAGCTTTTTTCCATTTGTGCAGAGGGTCAACAATTGAACTGTTTCATAAGCCTGCAGTATTTGATATACGACCGTGAAATTATAAATGTTTTATCAAAGTGGGCATTTTGTGATTTTGTACCATTGTCGTCAATATTTTTTTTTCATTTTGAATATCTGAGCGGCACTCAAACTGCGTACCGAATTGCCTTGTAATTTGTGAGTATTTTGAATAAATCTTGTATGACTAAAGTGAAAACTCTGCTGAGCCATTTGGGTCTATATGGAATTTACAACCGGTCGTCAATTATCTTAAAAGTTTTCTGGGGGAACATGTGCACAAATTTATGTCTTGTTTATGTCTTTTTAAAAAATTATAGATATTTTTGTAAAACAAATAAGGAGAGAAAAGAAAACACACAAAAAGTAGTTTAAAGCTACTTTTCAGATTAAAATAAAACAGTAAAAACTAAAATAAATAAAATGTAATAAAAGCTGCTTTTTAGTACATTTAAATATTTTATTTTCCAAAGTGTTTCTCGCTGAAAGAAACGACTTAAATTGCGCTCCACTTGTGTTAAGTCTTACTTTCTGTGGTTTGATGCAGACGTGGTGCAGAGCTTGATGAAGGGGCTACAATATTCTGATCCAGACTTCAAAGAGCATTTTAGCACAAAGAGCCATTTTTTTTCACGACGGTGAATCCTCATGGTGAATTAAGATTTCTATAGCAATAGCCAAGTCAAACTCAAATGATATGGGGCCAAGTCCGTGGACTCAAAAGCGCGCTCTAAAGAATGTAATATTTGCTTCCCATGGGGTAGGAAACGGTAATCTATGTCCTTTATATTGCAGACGAGGGCAGTATAAAGAAGAAAAATATATTCTTTTGCTCCAGGCCTACTTTACGACAATCAAAGGAGAAGCCGCTGAAACGCAGTTGTCCCACTCCATAATAGACTTGCATTGCAAGAGGGCCGAACTGCTCAATGGGTAAATTTAACCATAATCATATTTTAGGCTCTGTACATGTAAAAGCTTTTCTGCCTATAACGACAACTACACACTATAATAGACGTTGGATTTAATTATCTAACTTTGAGCGCTATTTGCAGATAACAAATAAAATAAAATGAGCTTAAAGAATTGTGAAAACATGCAGCTAGGTAGAAACTTCAACAGCTATGTTGTGCTGAGTGGAGCATTTTCCTCCCGGCTCTGACTAACGCAGAAGTGGGTGGAAACAACACAGCCACAACTGCCTGATACGTTTATAGAGTTTGGTTAAGTGCATGACAGTTTGCTCCGTGGAAGAGGCCCACTTGAAAGAAAAGAATAAACCAAGCAAACAGAAGAAGATGATGATGCCTCTTTTTGGCACCAGCTCTTGTGCGTAAAAGAGAGAGAAAAGGGAAGGAAGGAGAAAAAAACAACAAGATAGTTGGATCTCAATTGAAAGTGGGAGTCTTTGAAGTGGAAGTTGATATCAGAGGGATTCTTCTAGGTCGTCTGAACGACGTTGATGACACGGAAAGCCTTTTGTCACCGATTTGTTGGGCTCCTCTCTATTGGGCTCCTCTCTATTGGGCCGTCTAAAGCTTTTAGTTCCAGTCGTCAAAATGGACAAGAACTAACTGAGTCGCGTAAAAACATTTTCCATTCAGCGCTCACAGTGAAGGATAGGGAACATTTAAAGGCTTGTTTCATTAGAAAAAAAAGTTAAAACATGAGGTCCATTTTTTCAGCCAAAGCATTTCTGAATTTGATCTTTACTGCAGGCACAGATCAAAGAAAAAAATGGCCTTGGATTCATTTAGAAGCCACAAAGAGAAATATAATCATGCTGCACGGCTGCTCTGCAACACTTTACTGGCCTTTACGCACAATAATTTATGACTCTGACCAAATATAAACACAATGTCTCCAATTAGAAATGAAGCAACTTGGATGCAAACAGTTAAGTGCATGCTTGTACCACAGCAGAGATAAAATGTGTTTGCTTTTATTGTAAAAGTTAAATTCCCGGCGTGCAGACACTGGATACCACAGGCACACAGAACTGGAAGAGACGATCTTTAACGACTGATCCCGTTGGGTTCACTCATCGGGGCTTCTCACCTTCAGCTGAGCGACAACCTCTGATCTGATATCAGCTCTGGGGTCAAGAATCAAGAACAGGTGTGTGCGTGCGCGCGTGGCTGGGAAGTGTGCGCGTGAGAGACAGAGAGGGGAAGAAGGGAGAGCCTCCACTCTTGAGCAGCAGAGTCCCAAACAGGAAACTGATGCATTTTCACAGGAAATATACACACTCAGTATAGAATAAATTATGTTTAGGGGAAAAGGGGGAGGTTTTGAACTTCCAAAGCGCAACAAAAAAAAGAAAATGAATCCATTCCATTCCTCACAAGGCCCTCTCACCACCACTGCTGCATCCTAAGGCTCATTTGAGTGTGAAATATCATTTCTTTGTAAAATAATGGAGGCGGTAATCCTACTTCCGGAAACTGTCCGGCATTATTGAACAAAACCCTTTTAATAGGGGGATTAGCAGTCTAGGAGTAAAAGCCTCCCTCACCCCCTCCCTCCCTCCCTTCCTCATCACTCCCTCCCTCCCTTTTCCTCCACGCCCACCCCACGCTCCAACACCATCAGCACCTCCAACACCAACCAGGTCATAATTATCAGGAATGAAGTGGCCGAAATTGGCATGGCAAATAAAGAGAAAGACAGGTGCAATAGAGACACAACAGACAGACCGGAAAGGCAGGACATAGTTGTTATAATAGAGCTGGGAACACGGATTAAAAAAGAAAAAAAGATGAATTGATTTTACCATTTAGTACAGTCAATAAATAAATAATGCATTAAATATGGCTATAAAGCAGATCTATTTTTTTTCACTATGTAAATATTTTTCCTTTCTCTTAATAAAGGAGTATTACACTTTATTTCTGAGGTCAAAAGGCAAACTATGCGCACCCACAAGTTAAGCACACCCATAAAGCTTGTCACGAATATTGAATATTTTATTCTGATAACGTCCCAAGGTTAGTTTCCGAGGGGGGATTTACAGGATCACATGGCTGTGATGTATAGGCGACCACGAGCTTCCGTCATAAAGATTTATGACAACCTTTAAAGCTAAATTAACAGTATTCGGCGTATAAAAAGGTGAGGGAGGAGAGTTAAGGCAGGTTTAAGGCTACACCCCTGCGGTAGCTTTTGTATATAGCAGGCAAACCTCACATAAGTCACTATCCGGAGAACCCCTCCTCCTCCTCCACATGCAGGTTTAAGGATTACCGTCATCCACAGATTTCAGGAAGTTATTTTACTTTCATAGATGAGCGGGCTCCCTCCAATGCGAATCAGCCCCCTAGCAGCCCTATAGGCCCGAACACGGGTCTCTAACAACCTCCACATTATATGGCAGAATGTGCCACATACTTCACACCTGCACTCTGAATAGCAGCTCCCTTTCACTGTATGATACGCCTGTTGGCCTTGGTCTCAATGCAGCTGCATGAGTGAATCAGAGACCCGCTTATTGGGTCCCTTTTGATCTCAGATCTCCTTCCCACATTTGATCTCGCAGTCTCAGCTATCTAGTTAGCACGAGATGTGTGATGACTTCCTTTATTAGTGCACGCAGTTTCATATACGCAGAGGAACTTGTTGCTGCAACTTCAGCAAACATATAGCTCTAAATATTGTTGGAAGCTATTCAGATAGAATGTTTGCATGTGTGTGTGAAGAGGTAGAAAAATATGGGGAATTATAGAAACGTGCAACTTTGTGCAGCAGCGCAGTGTAAACAGTAATCTCATGGCGCACTATTTCTTCATGCGCATTTCTGCAGATTTATTTCTGCACAGATTTTTTTTAAAACAATCTTTTTAAAATAAATATTATTTATTTCTTCACTAAAGAAAATTATTTAAGACTTCTAATCTCTATTTAATGCTACTATTAAGAGCTCAGCCCTGCACAGTGTCGTGTAGACAAACTTCAGATGCGTAAAAGTGAGCCATGCATCAAGCAGAATAAATGATTCTGAATTTGAGGGCTTGCCCTTTGGCGATTAAGTCCATCTGACGTACAGTAATCTATCATAAATTCAATTCATCATCTTCTGCTGACCCCTGTGTGATCTGATATTTGACAAAAAGCAGCGAACAGGTGTGTTAGGTTTGGTGGAAATTCAACAAAAATATTTAAGTCTATACTAGAGATAAAAAAAGAAAAGTTCCAGAGGCCTTATTATGCTTGAAGTTTCAGCCCTGAACTAAAAGACTTCATGTATGTGAGTGGAGAAGTTGAGGTAGCCAGTGCTGCTGGAATAAAAATAAAATAACGATTTTTCCTGGAAGTGGTTCACAAACAAGGAAATGGACCGTTTTAGGACAAAAACCCTCCTACTGGTTTAGCCAAAGCCATAATGGCAAAAGTGCGTTTATACAGTCAATAAAGAGACAGTATATCATCATATATCAAAATAACACATATTAGGAGATGCAAATGCTGCCAGCATTATGAATCATTGCTCTATCTGCACTATTTCACACGTCAGATGGGAAATATGTTCAGAATCGACACAGTTTGAGAAGAAACATAATGCACGTGATCAGTCTAGCAGTATCGAAGACTTTGGGTCATTTCGCCATCTCCCGCAGGAAAGACATTATGCCTCTCATATTTACATACTCTTTAATATTTGTCAAACATTCATAAATTACAAACTAATGAAATGTTCGACGGTCCTTGGAGATCAAGCTAATGAAGACATAGACTTTTGCTTCTGACACATCTTTGTTAGGTTTAATACCATTCTCCCTATCACGCTCTATTAACTATTATTATACTTATGTCAGGCCACCGCTGACACGTTACGACATCAGGATCACCTGCTGGAGGTGGGCACGCCATGGGATATAAATGGCCTCCATCTATAACGCCAGTAGCCTGTAGAAAACGTATTAAATGTTAGTGAGGTTATTTGCAAAAATGCATTTTAAAGGAGAGTAAAATTTCGAGCAGCAAAGCACTACACAAAGACAACTGGAATATTATTTCTTTAAAAAATAATAAATCGAAATTTGTTTTATTTTGACATTTTTGGTGCAAGTTTCGCGAGTTTTCTTTGATTTTTGCAACGATTTATTAAAATTGATATTTTTGCAGTGCATGCTGCTCGTGTGACCACTGCAACGTGAAGAGGCACTTAAAGGACTGAACCTGTGAAACGAAGAAGGAGAGAGAGAAGAAGAGGAGGGGGAGATATTAATTATGGCACGCTGTCGCCAGACTTGCTCAGTCCAAGCATTTATTTATTAATTCATTCATTCGTTCTTATTATTTTTCTCTCCTTGACCCAACATTTGCACACGCTGCATATCTACACACACTAAAACACTGCAGTTGATCAAAACGATACACGAACTTGAAAATACTTTGAAATTCAATGAATGGGAGGTATTGTCAGCGCAACAATATAGATCCTTGGAGACGTGTTTATTTGACAGAGCAAATCCCCAGTGTGTCAAGGTTGTCATATTCCCCCTCAATGTCCAATGCAAATGCCGCGGAATAATCAGATGCAGCAGCATGACGCGTTTATTACTTTGTCAATCATTTTGATACGACAGTATTGAAACAAAGCGAGCCCACGTCCGGTAATAGAATTAAAGAAAACCCTTTCAGCGGCAGGCAATTTCAGTTTGACGTGTAAACCATATGTAGAACTAAAGTCCCTCTCAGAGAGGTCAGCGGGTCTTTATCTGTCTGGGAAAAGTTTACTGGCACTGTTTCCTTCAGCTGCAATAATAATAATAATAATAATAATAATAATAACAACAACAACAACAACAACAACGGTGAACTTCATTAGAAAATAAAGACTAATACAAATACATTTTGCGCAATAATACATAAATACAAATTAGAATAAATAAATAAATAAATACTTCTGCTGCTACTTATAATAATATTAATATTAAATGTACGCAATAAAAATACATTTTATTATTATCCATAATAAAAACATACATTTGACGCAAAAATAACAATAATAAAATTTTTACGCAATAAAATAATACATTTTACGCAATAACTGTAAAAATATATCTATATATTTTACTTTAAGAGTCCTAAGAATTAAAGGCACTTGATTTTGTCCAGAGAAACACAAAGCAGGACTTTCTTTTAAATTATTCCTACTTCAGCTCAGAAGGCGCTCCGCGAGGCTTATCCGCCTTGTCCATGAGTTAATTCATCAAAAGGAAAAGTTTCAATAAGATTTTTTTCTTGCTTTCAATAATAAGTCGACCACTGCGACATTCTTTGAGCTTAGGCTATCTTCATAATACTGATTTGTGTAGCCTAGGAAACTACTCAGACCAGAGCAGAACCAAGCCTAAAGCACTTTTTGTCCCATTTATTTCTGCAAAATTCACCCTTAAGGCTGGGTAAAATGACCTACTAGTAGAGCAAGATATTTTTGTGTTTTTATTCTAAGGAATACATGTGCTAAAAATAAGCAGTGCAGGAGCAAGGCAAGGTAAGTGTCGTTTTCCCCTCCCATGATTGCACATATAGTAAAACGCGTGAATGATATGTGAGAGTGTGTTAAGAGCTGTCAGGAAATCAACCTCTGAGTCCTTACCGACGTTAAGGCTGTCTAATTTCTAGGCATAATTAACTTTATGCTCAAAATCAATTGTTTCCTGTACACAGCCAGGGTCCAGGACGGCAAGCAGTGAGAGGCCTATTTGAGCATGTGAGAAAGCAGGAAGCAGCCCTACCTGCCACTCATTAAGCCCACAAAAACTCAATACAAAGAGGGGGGAAGAAGGATTAGACCTGCTCGTTATACCTGCCGCGCAATTAACACTACTTATTCTTCTAATCCCTCTGTTCTAGAAATAATTGAACTTGCAATAATAATACAAAAAACACGCTTAAATTGTAGAAAATGCATATTTTTTAGGGGGCCTGATAATTATAATAATAATATGTTTATTATAAGAGGAATTCTTCTATCTTTTCCCGGCAGTGAGGAAGGGGCTGCCTTGAAAGGGTCCTGCTGCTGATTTGTGGAGAATACTCTTCCTCTTAATTTCATCTGAATCAGGTTGAGAATCAGCATCTTCCTCCTCCTCCTCCTGCGCCATAAAGCGGGTAATCACATCCCCTTTAGAAACGGAGGTAGCTGCAACTCTTTGTCCCCGTTGTGTTGTAGGTGAATCGGAGCACACTTGAACTGAAAGAGGACTTGACCTTTGCCTTTATGTTTTCCCCCCAATGTTTGTATAAATCACAATTGTCTTTTGTGAGGGGACATGCGCTGCCGTGACACGTCCTATTGAGCGGATGGATGTTCGCAGTCACACGGGCCGGAGAGGACGTCAATAGCTCATAGGTGTTTGTAAACTTTTTGGTTAAAATGCGTGAAAATGTTTGGATGGAGAGGAGCAGAATTTTCCTTAAAAAAAAGTGCCAAAATGTGCCTCAAGTGTGTGACAAGGCCAGTGCTCGTTCCCATAGGTGATTAATTCCTCGCTCCTGTGTGCTGTAAACATGTTTAAACCGCACTGAAGGGCCCCCGTGAAGCTTTCTGCACGCACGTGCTTCATATTGCGGGAGGGATAAACTTGTTACCATTCATGTCACCGCACAGGTCTACCTGCAGCTCTGCTGGGTGGACATACGGGTCAGTGCAGCTCTCGGAGGTGGGACTCCTCCAGGTTTTCTGTCATTGTTCTCTCATGAGTCGACAGTAAACAAACACTGGCCTACATACAGTGATGTGGTGTTTGTGCAAAGGGGGCTCAACAGGAGAGTCAGCACAAGGGAACATAATATAAATAAAATTCATTTGAAATTCTTAAATATGTATATTTTAAGAATGTAATTAAAATAATATTCCATCTAGGCTACATACAATGATTTGGAGGTGATTTATACAAAGGTGGCTGAATGTAGAGTCACTACAAAGCAAACAAGAACAATAATATAAATCAAAATCAAATTAAATAAATATTTTTTTGTTTTTCATAAAAAAAGTGCGAGACTTATTTAATAAAATAACCTTTTACCAAATATCAATACATTTAACTCTACCCCAGCATCCCTCTGATTTTTTCAAATAAAATTAACTGTAAAAGCAAAATCAATAGTCTTTTAACTACTTATGTAAATTAATTATGTTGCATTATGTAAATAAAGAGTATAAAAGGCTGATTTTTGTCTGCTTTAATCATTTAGAAAAGCAAAAACAATGTCTACCACATAACTCAAAAATTAGAAACACTACAATGTGATCAAACTGTGCAAGAAGAGAAATCATGTCAACATCTAACAGACAATAAATCCTACATAAAGAGAAATGGATGCACAGAGATTTGTGTAGCATTACTAAAGGAGTTATTTTGATCCAGGCATCAGCAGCATAGTGTGTCTGACCCTCCTTCCAACAAGCTTTTGACACGCTGTAACACCCTAGTTGTCACTTTTCACAGTATCTTTATTTCTCTGTTGCAGTTACTCTCAGCACTCACTCAGTAGAACTGCAGGAAAGTTGCTTGGGAGCGATAGAAATACTAACGGAGCCAGTAAACGACTGCTGTTTATGACAGGAGGGACATGATGGCAGTGCTCGCAGCCTATAGGGGAGCAGGAACGTGTTCATTTATCATGAGTGGCAGCGTGTGAGATGACATGGAAAACAGAGACAGCAAAGTCTCCTTTTCTTTTTTTATCCTTCATCATAAAGCTTCATCAAATGGCTCTATATGGTGATAATTACACTGCTGAGTGTTGGATGTGTTGCTGTTTTTTTTGTGGTTTTCCTCATACATGCATAGATTTACATAATATAAATGATGTGATGAACATGTTCGTCTGTATGTTTAGGAAGTGTACTGCACCATGCAACTTTTGGGTAAAACTATTTGCTGGACTGAGATGGGTTGACATAAAAAAAAAGTACAGCAATTAAAACTAACAGTTTTTCAAGCCTATAATCTTGATTTATGCAGAAAAAAACAACCCATGAATCACAGAATACATCTGTAAACAAACCAAGATAAAACAGATCTATAAACATGCATATTAAAACATGCAACTGCTTATTTTCCAACCTAAAAGTTTAGCACTTAGAAGTTTAATAAACGCTGGAGTAATAGTGTAATTTTTAATTTATGACCCCAGACAAATTAAATTGCTATCTAAGAAGTGATTTGCCACTTCACATCTCATTGATATGCTGCCTTCAAAAGGTGAATTTAGAGTATTTTGCCACTAATAATCTGTCTAATGCACACACTACTTGAGCTCCAGCCTTCCAACACATTTCCAGGGTATGAGCGTTGCCCCAAAGAGGAGCTGTTGCACCCTTTCCTGTACTGTATGCTCTTATAGTTTTAGCTCTGAGGTGAAGATCACAGGCTGAAAACAAGGATTACAGACTGTGTCAAATGTAAAAGCTCCCTCGAGACTTGCGGAATATCATAATTAATGTTTAGAGCAGATTTGAAGTGTAGACTCTGGTGGCCTGAAGGGCACAAAGGGAATGTGTGGAATTTCATATGCCTGCAGAAAAAGCTGCAAATTGAGTTATTGCTCAAACGCTTTCTCAGTTATATTTTCCCTCTTTGCATAATAATTACAGGCTATAGTCTATTATAAGTCCTTAAGGAGATGAAGATATGGAAACAGTAATCTCTGCTGATGAACTCACTGAACATATTGCATCTCCTGCAGGACCTTTTCTTTGTCCATGCAGTAGCTGCTTTAAAAATAATCATACATTTAATATGTTGTCTGCCTTTAAAAAATGATTTTAGTTGTTCTGCATGAGATATGACAGTGGAGGGTTTGCAAATGTTGCATTTATCATTTATGGGTCGTTCTGATCATCAATTTCTGTCTTTGTGCTTTTTTTCAAACTGGGGCTGAGAAGAGAGGAGGGGGGGAGAAAAAGTCTCTCCATAACTTTGTTCCTTTCGGTCTGCAGATCAAAGGCTTCTAAAATTGGTGTCCCGAAGATGTACATTGTTGAGATGACAGGGCGACAATGCGGAGAGAAAGCGTGGTCTATCAGACATGTCAGGCCGCAGAAAGGAGAGGGAGGAGAGGGGCTGAGAAAGGCCTGGGTGTCGATTTAATACCCAACTGGAGGAATTTGAAGCTTTTAGCTGTGGCCAAGTCTCTTCAGTGTTCGACCAGTTAGCATCTGTGATCCATGTCTGAGGGGGTGGGGGGGATATTTACATGGGCGACAACAGGGTGATAATGTCCCTTAGCATAAGTGAGTCCAAATTTGTTGTTTTTGTAGGGAGTAAAGATGCAGCGGACGCACTGATCTGGAAGGACAGGAGCATAATTTTTTTCCAAACTTTGAGCGTCATTTCAAGATATTTGGTGACTTTCTAATAAATTCATAAACTTTGCCATAGAGTGAGGATGAAAAGTAGTCAGACCTTGTGAGGGTCAATGTAAGAGACAGAAAGAGAGAGAGAGAGAGAGAGAGAGAGAG
>CAFUXE010000544.1:410919-431126 GCA_903364295.1 Serranus cabrilla | reverse complement strand
GAGAGACTTGGCGTTGCAACCTGCTGCTCCAACAAAGACTTTAATAGTTTGAAAAGCATCCGCAGAGACTGCAGCTCAGACATTCACAGAATAAATATTTGTATTCATTTGAGAAATGAGGATTTTGAACAACGAGACAAAACCCGACAAAAGGCACAAAAAACAAGCATGAATGCGAGTATTGTCCCCCGGCTTTGAAATTCTGATTCACCATATCATAACCCCTGCGAGGAAAAAAACATCAATATCCCCGCGGAAAGGACACGTTTCTATGGGAAACTAAAGAATTTTAGCGCAGAACAGATCTGGCGCAGGAAAAGGAGGGGAAATCAAAGGGATCAAAGGCTCGGCTCAAGAAGAGGAAAAGATGGACGATGTTGACTTTTAAGCGTTGGCAAGATTTTGGAGAACCTTTTTCTGCAGCCTGAGTCCCTGAAAGTGAACTTAAACTCACTTTACACTAAAGTTTATTCACTGGAAACTCATCACCATGTCAGAATTATGTCGAAATTAATACATCTTTGTTTTTGCAGAATGATTAAAACTGACACATCCATTCGTTTTTCGTTGAACCAAAGAAAAAAAGAGCGAATTTTGGAGACAAATACGCACAAGAAAAATTACGCAGTAAAATAAAAGCATGTTAACGGAATAAAAGTGAACCCCCAGTGACTGCGCTGTGTAAGGTCCATGAGGCACTGTTATTTCTCATAATTAAAAACATATTTTTTTTCTTTTTATATGCTCAAACGGTGTGGTATGAAAATGCCGGAGCACACCTGGGATATAAATAAAGTCACATAAAACTTCCTGCAGGAGTGTTTTTCGCCCAATAATAAACCCGACAGGAGCCGGGAAGCCGCTGGCTGAAATGTCTCAATTGTAAGGCCTACGCACATTTTTGTCCATGCGCCCTTTCAGGTACCCTGACACGCAGGCGGCATAGAAACAACACTAAAGTAAACAGGACTAACAGGAGACTAGTCCCTTTGTTGCGCCAAAGGCAGCTGCCCAGCCCTCTATTATCCCGGAGCAGACTGACCGCATCCTTCCCACTGCCCCCTCACCAACCCACTGCACAAAAAGAGAGGGATGTTCTGCTTGCATGGGTAACACTGTCGTTCCAGCCCTTAGCAGTCCTCTTACTCTCTATTGAAAGGAGTGGGAGTAGTGGACACAGCCTGATCTGCGGAGTACAAAGGCTCTCCGTAGAGTCCTATTGGAGTGAAAGGAATGAAGGGGCTGGCGATTTCTGAAAGAAGGTCGGAAGATTTAGAGAAAGAGCGGAAGTTTTGTTGTTGTGCTTGATTTCCCTTCCTAACTAGGGATGGAGTGTCTGGATAAACCCACTTAAACTCAGTTTACTCAGTCTTTAATAAGCAGAAAGGGGTTGGCTCACCTGTTTGGCCTGGCACAGGAGCTAGAGTTTAATGCTGCATTTTATATTTAGCAGAACAGAATGTAAACGGTGCTACTACGTAATTATTACGAGCTAAAATAAAGGGTGTCACCAAGTCCAACATATTATTAGACTTTCAATTTTAGGGTCAGGATTCGATTTGATTCAATTCAAATTTGGTTGAAACATTTTTCTTTCAGCACTGAGACAATATAAGACAATTGAAGCTTGATATGTAAAGATCAGCAACTATCATCAACATTTTCAAATGAGTCTTTAAAAGACAGTTTACATGTTATATTGTGACATAACTGCCATATTTTTCTGAAGGGTGGCTCACTAAGGCCATATAGTCCAATTTTCGATTTTGCACATCCTGCTTCAGCTTTAAATAATAGAACCTAAAAGCTTGGTTTGATCAATATTTGATTCAGAATTGAAATCATGACACACCAACTTTAAATATAATAGAAAATCCTATTTTTTCTACCCTGTTTGCCATATGTTCATCTGTGTCACTGGAACCAAAAAATCCGTTTAGGAGCAGATGTTTTCTGTATATTTCTCACTTTTATTAGGAATTTGAAGATTTATTAACGATGACATTTAAGGCCCAAACAACTGTAACTGACTTAGATATAACATAGAATATTTGCTTCCTCCATCAATCATATTTCTGCATAAATGTTCCAAACCGAAGATCAATTCCTTAAAAGTAGGCACAAGCAACTGAAATGTATTTAAAGGCCAACCATTTTAATTCACAATACTGAGGACCATTGGTTAGAATTAGAAGAATTTGATATGAAATTGTTGCCTGGCAGAGATGGGAATGGGAGGCGGGCGTGCCCTCGGGGGAGTCCCATGCTGGCAGGGTTTATGTGGACACACACACTTTCAACAAGGATTGAATATGACCCTGTTGTTTCAAAATGGCCTCCTGATTTATATCCATCAAGGTTTAAAGGGCCCGTCAAGTCTGCTGAAATAGAGGTGTTGACAGCCACACTTGACAGCTTCTCCCTCATACTGTTTTAATGTTGCTGTTATGGCATTGCTGTGTCATGTGCTGTATACTCGCCAATTGGGCTCAGAGACATTATGGTTTTGTTGCAAATGTTGCTTTGACTTCCTGTCTGGGTCATTGTGCATGCACTGCGTGAAAGTTTTTTGCAAACAAATAGATGAAATAACTGTTATTTTTCAGGCCTTGGGCTCCGTGAACGGTGACGAATGGGATGAACTGAAAAGGGACGTTGCAACAAGAGCAAAGTGCACAGAGAGGCTTCACAGACCAGGTATGACATTTTAGATTGCACTCTCCGTGTCACAGCCTACTATAAACTGCAGTGTAAACCCAGGTGAATAAACGCTGGTTTAACAGAGTGCCATGGGAGTGAAATCCTCTGAGAAATTCACGCAGCCCGAGAATCCTCTTTGAAGGCACATTCCATAGGTCACAGAGCAGACACGGCACAGTCGAGCCGTTTCATCCTCATCAACATTTGTGTGGGCCGCACAGCCGCCCTCAGGCCAAAAGAAACGCGCTCGGGATTTCTCAGTCTATAGTTAGCAAAAGGCCAGCTCCTCTGGCTCCACTGAGCAGGCACAGCCCTGACATCAGCTGAAGCAGCGCTCTGATTGGTGCAAGGAGTGAACAGAAAAACAGCAAAATCAGAAAGCTGCCTGATAATGTCTCAACTTATCCTATGTGTACTGTAATTGAGGTTCATTGTTGATGTTCTTGCACAGTGCACAGCAGGTCTGACACACATTGTGTAAATAAAGTGGACTCTGTATTTTCCTAGCAGGTTATTCCTAACTCAAGCCATTTTAACTCTGTGTGCATTCTGCGCCGGTTCACACACACATGTAAAGCCTCTCGTGTTATAATTACATCATCTTGAGCCTTGTCATTCAGACACTAGCATGTGAAGCATGTAAACCCCATGGCCGGCTATATATCAGCCTGCTTTGTTTGACATTTATACACAGCCATGGTCTCGTGTAATTATGAGCTTACTGTTCTGTCACATATTTAATGCCTTGTAAAACAGCCAGCTATTTATAATGTACAGTGGATTGGTGCAATGCTGTTTGTGAGTGAGGAAGAGGCTGAAGGTGAAACATAAACCTTGGCATGCGCGCAGTAAACATGATTATAGTTGTACATGTTTAAGATGCCAGCAGACAACACATGTATATTATAGAAGTCTGCAGAACAAGCATGCTGCATTTTGCAGAATTTAAGAATAAAATTTGTGCTCCAACTTTACCGACTACAAATGCTGCTCACCAAATATATCAGTAATTATAATGCATTGACAGTAGAGCCCAACCGATTTATCCACCGATATTATTGCCCGATATCAACCAATCAAAGGCGCTTCAGTATCTATCAGCAACGGCATAAAGGCTTCTCTGATATGTGCCGATAGGAAAACTTTTTGGGTGTTGTTTGGGGGATTTAAAAATTTTGTTGTGCATTCTTTCTGTATTTGTTCTCAATTTTCATTACTAAAATTGGTTAAAAAATGTAATCCATTGCATACATAATGTCTACTTATTTATGTTTTAGTAAAGTTATTTGTTTAAAAGTGCAGCATAACTTTGCATTGTCATATTGGTGCACAATCACATCTATTTTTATTTTAGAAACTCAAACTGTATTGGCTACCACATTGTTAATTGTTAATTTCGGTTATGGTTGTAATAATTATGACAGGTGGAACTGACTGCAAATGTCCGTTTACAGAGGCCCGGTGTTTGTGTGTTTGTGTATGCTGTGAATCCTAAAGTCAACACTGTTGACTTCAAAGTTTTTGTTTTATTAAGCCAAAATCGTTTCCTAACCTTAACCGACTAGTTTGGCTGCCTAAACATAACAAAGAAGTTTAGTTTTACAAATTTAAGACGTGTTTAGACATGTTAAAAAACAAAAGCAATGTGTGACCGTTAAACAGCGTTAAATAGGTAACATTTTTGGAAGACCATATTAACTGTTGATGAGAATACTTTACTGTAATAAATTCCTTCAATTTTGACACTTTTTACTGGATAACTGTTGTTAGTACAAGAAGCTACATAAGAACCAAAACAAAATGCAGTCTAAACATTGTTACCAGGTTAAAAAGATTATGAATCCGACCAGGCATTGAATTTTTGGTGCTACAGACACATTTTGGTGAGTACCAAATAAGTATAACACAGTAAATGTATTTTGTTACATTTCACCTCTGAATGTCCAGTATAATGTTAAAGCAAGTGACTTCGCTGCTGCTTCTCTCCACATCTAAGAAAGACTGTGGCATTGTGGTCAGTGTGAGGGCATAGAGAAAGTGGTTTCAGTAATGTTGAACACATGGTGGCTGAATATGTTAGCTCAAAGCTGTGTCCGGCTCGGCTCATGTCAGTTTCCCACCACGGGGAACTTGACGTGTGGGAATAGAGTCTCCATGCATGGTTGCCATGCGTTGGCCCTTACGTTTTGCACATGTAGGTAAACAATCCCGCCTTGTCTACTGAGAGGCCTGCATTTATACATGGGTGCAAAACATGTGTTGCAGCCAAAGTCGCATCAAAGGTCACTAAGCTATGCTTTGAACACTTCAAAGCTGGGGGATGAGACTGTAGCTTTTAAGTTTTATGGCAGGTGTAAGCAGGGGTTGCTGACCAGCCCAGGGTGGTCTGCTCCCTGGTCTGCAGGAGGCTGCTGGTGGTTAGCTTGGTAGAGGTGGTGGTGGTGGTGGTGTGTCGAGGGCCAAGGCATCGGGGGCAGGGACATAACCAACCAACCAGGCTGTGTCCAAAATGTCTTCATGCAGAAGGCCACATTTAGAGTCCTTGGATCTGAAAGGGTTTCTGGGAGCAGACTGGACACAGGCAGACGTCCACTTCAAGGGTCTCTAGTTTCAGAGGACCTCAGCAGGATACGTCTAAGGTCTTCGTCAGTCCCATTTGGAAACAGATACATTGGCAGAGAGGAGCGGAGGGGCCAAAGCCTGATGACCATACCACAGACTGACCACAACACTGCCCCCTCCCCTGACAGACCAGAAACAGACCCTATAGCAAGTTCAAAGGATCCAAAGGGGTCTTGCCAAAGTTCATTCGCTGGAGTTCATTCATCTCAGCACCTGATGTGGTTCACTGCTTCTGGTTTTCGTGAGCCATTTCAGTTTAAAGTGTGAGACTTCAAAGGTGGCAATGTTATTAAGAGTCTGTATGCTGTTAATTTCTTTTAGACCCCGTAAAGGGCCAATTGACCCCTAAATCTTAATGACATATTTTTCCTATTTTGTGTGCTGTTTATTAATCTAGATTCATCTGGCAGGATGACTGGAAGGACCTATAAAGCGCTATCATGCAGAAATTATGTATACTTTTTAGTTTAGTTCCAACATTGACTTCTCACAACAAGGTCTGTGGATTATCTTGAGTAACGGAATCATCAATAATGTTTGGAAAGACATTGCTTTGGAGTTTTATAAATGTATTTTTTTGGTACTTTGACCAATAAGCAAAGTGCCATCTAGTATATATTTGAGAGAAGGCAGACCTCTCTACAGCTGATATTTCCATTGACATCTATATTATTTAGATTGATACATGGCATGGAAGAGAAAATATGTTTTATTTTTCTTTTGGGGCGAACTGTCCCTTTATGGACCCAACAATTTCCCTGTTAACAATGAACAAAAATCTATTTTCAGATATTACTTTTCAGAGCTCTTTCTAATTTTGTCAGGATGGATTTATGTGATGAGGAAAAGGATTTAAAAATTGTGACCATCTTGGATGGCAGCATGGAATGGTTTTTGTTGATTTTGGTCTCAAACAAAATGGATATTGCTTGAAATGACTCTAGTAACAATTATACTTGTATCCTGCCTCGAGCGGTACAAGTCCGTGTTCTGCAACAGAGCTCCAAATTCACGCAGTTGGGTGTGCTTTAATACACCACATTATGAACATTGAAATCAACACAAAGTGGCTTAATAACTCCTCTGGTGACAGAGCCTGCTAAATTGATCATTTTGAATGCTTTACAATATCCATAATTATGCGAGTGGAATACAAGGTGCTGCGCGTCTGGTTGATGATCCTGGAATGACAGGTCTATAACAGCCCTCTCTCCTTGAGATAGTTGGAGACCCACATGCACATTGAGAAAAGCCATTACAAGCCCAGGGTGAAGCAGGTGTGTTTGCGGCACTCCACAGATGGCTGGGAGTGTTGTTAATGAGAGAATAGTAAACACCAGAAAACTTTTATCTCTGATGCAGGATTGTTTTACCAAGTGCACCGCTCTGACTCATCAACGCAGAGGAATGTGAGGTCAATTCACACATATGATTTGATTGACCCGGGCTAATAAGGTCACGCCCGGATACTTTAGCACACAGTTTATTGACTCACTGACATACACGTCAATGGAGGCATTTACAGTCTTTGGATGAGCAGCTCAGGAGCCTTTTAACTGCATCACAAATGTCACAAGTGTAGTCCAAGGATAGCAGACTTCTAACAGATTAATAATTAATCATGTCTTATTAAAATGGAACATTTTGCAACACCGAGAGAAACATTATCCTCCCAGAGTGTGAGACTTCTCTCTATTTCACTGTGCTTGCAGTGAGATGATTAAAAGTGCATTACCTGGGCCTGGTGATTCCCTGAATGAGCTATGCTAAATTGGTTGTTTTCTATGTTGTGATTAATTGAACTTTCCGAGCCACATTTCAACACGCTTTGTTTTTCTGTCCTCAGTCATCACCTATTATTAAAGACAAATTTTCAATATCTCTCTGGGAGTCCAATTAAGGATTTACATTGTGACAGTATTTTTCACTTTAATTACTATACGTAGTGCAAGCTTTGACGTATTTCCTTATTTATCAAACAACACACTGGAATGGAATTCATCAAGTAAACAGATAGTAAGATTCTGTAATTGCAGCTTCTTTTCAGCTGAGCAAAAAAGAAAAAAGAAAAGCCAAAATCGGATGAACAATTGAATAATTTCTCCACTGGAAAATAGCTACACAGCATATTGATGCTGGAAACTAAACTCTGAAGAATATTGTAGCTCAAATGAAATATAGCTGAATGTGTTTTTTGTTTTTTTTACTAGATTGTATATAGATGAAGAATAAATGAAAATAACTGCATTTAAATATCATTAGAATCCTTAAATACAGTAACTCAACAATTGCTGTAATATTACACCACAGGTTTCTGAATCACAATAGCTTGTGGGACTTGGCACAAAATGTATGGTCAGTGCTATTAATTTCATTTTACCTCATATTGGGCAAACAGTTGGAATCCCTTTGTAAGTAGCAGGGCTGTAAAACATCAGTGGACGCCAGCGTTCACAGTGATGCCTCGTGGCCACTGCACTTGACTGGTATACAGCGTTTGACACTGGCATTCTGGGATTCACTCTTAATACTTAAAACCTTAATGTCTCATTGTTGGAGACGACTGCAATAGTGTTGAAGTTAAGTGGCTTCAAATTGAAATTTCCTGTGGGTTTGTAGCCTGCATATGGAGCCAATAAAAGTCCTGTGGCCCCGGATAAATGTTAATTTTTCTTTTTGTGGGTCTGCAGGGTAAGAGAGATGATGACAGTTCCTCTACTAAACATGCAGATATTCTGTGAATAATCATCTCATTTCTTGAAAGAAATTTAATAAATAAAAAAATGTACGGCAATCCTCTTACAGTGATGGTTCCCTAGAAGCAAGGCCTGCAGTAGTTTGAGGCTACCCACGGCATCCTGCTTAATGCCCAATTTTCATTCAGCATCTATACCACCTCCTTTGTGTGACCCTGCAAATATCCTCTGGGCCTCTTCATTAGTCTACGGGGCCTGTGTGCAAAGGCTCTCTTGGTAATTTGCCCCGGCAGGACTGTTTCCCCCACTGGAGATCAGCTAGAAAAAAGCCTGCCTCAGTCACTCAAAGATTCACAGAGGCACGCTTGATGCAAATATATATAACGGGTTTCTGTTGCTCCATTTTTCACACATTCCCTTCATCCATTTTAAGTGCTCCAGCAAATCTCTCACACCACTCATTGGCTTGTTTATGGCCAGCTTTCCACTCTGATCTTGTCATGCGCTGGTGATACGAGCGCGGTGGTGGATCATGGCTATAACGTGTTTTTTTCTTTTTTTCTGCATTGTTTGGCCGACCACTTGCTGCTACAATTGACCTGCGAGTGGAGCTGATGACCAAGATGACTAACCCCTGGGGAGCCCAAGTCAGGGAAATCATGCGAGAGATGGAGAGAGACAGAGAGGGAGAGCAAGAGACCAAGACCAACTTGCACAACGCGGGCATGCAATCACACACAAACACACACTGTGCTGTATTTCCACACCGCTCGCAGTGGCTGGGCTCAGTGTATTTTGGTTCAAGTGTCTGCGGCGAGGAGAGATGCCACATTTATGCAGCACAAGGCCGTCATTTCTTTTGGGTTCAGGAGCTCCTAGTGAGATGCTGGCATGATGCGCCTGGCTCTGACAGGTGCTGCCATCCCGACAGCGCGGCTCGGCCACCAACCAGACAAGAGTTGTCTGCTCGAGCCGCAGAAGACCCAGAACCGTGCTGGGAGCGTGATCCCAACTTGGCACTGACCACAGCACCAATCACTGGAGCTGATTTAATTGTGTCACTCTTGGGGGAAAAAAGAAGTTGGGGAGAACAGAAGCGAAAGGCATGGCCGCTCTACCACATGGAACCGTGAACACATTTATTGTTCCACTTTTTAGTTTAATATGACTCTAAAATGTCTCCTCAGACTCCAGTACAGTGTTTTCTCAAATAGTAAAGGTAGGGCGGGTACTCCAAAAGGTGTTTGCCATCAAAACGAGATGAGGAAACCGACTGAAGGAACCACTTTGATCGGAGACAAACTCTCACCATGAAACATTTGGAAACATGTCTTTCTCCGCTGCAGGGTTGTGAGGTTGCACATGGAAAACATTAAGCTTGAATTAGGATGGGCCAATAAATGTCAGGAATTTCAAAAAAAGCAGGACCAAATCAGACAGGGTGGGACTCCATCACTTGCCTCCAATCCGGTGTTTGCATTCATTATGAGAGCAAGCATTCCTCACCACATCCCACCTTGCAGTTTGCTGTCTGCTCTGTAATTAGCTCAGGCAAGGTATTGTTTCCATGACAGCAAGAGCAAGCAAGAGGCAGACAAAACACAGACAGGCAAATAAAGAGAGAATGAGGAAAATATAGACCAGGTGGAAATTTTGGACACGTATGTAAAACAGTAATGAGACATTCACAGTTCACCTTGCAGCTTCTCAGTGGCACTCGTCTCCACGCTGAACGAGAGCAGTGGGTTAAAGCCACAGAAAGAGAGAAAAAACTCCAAAAGAGATGAGATTAACATCGTCTCATGGTGCTGCAAAGAGATCAGGTGACAGTGTGAGAAAAACACATTAAAAAATACCATGTTGACGAGATTGAATGTGTCAGCTTTAATTTGGGGGACTTTGGCTTAGCTCGGGCTGCAGATGATCTGGTCTATACTTTTGCTGGACGGCGTCCAAATCTGTCTCCTTGGAAGAGTCACGCCATGGGACTTTGTCCAGACACCCCAAAGATGGAAGCACTACTGCACAGTGCTTCAGATGGGCTCAATGTGGACTGGTTGCAATAGTTGAAGCACTGCATTTTTTTTTATTATCAAAATGTTTAATATCTTCATGGAATTCATCTTGTATTTTATCATCATATGCAAAAGTTGGCCGCCAGCTCTGGTTTTCGCCCTGGACAATCTTTTGATCTTGACATCAGACTGTAAATTTTTCTACATTTTAAGATTTTTTCATTTAGTTCCCACAGTGCGCTCTGAGGAGATTATCACGTTATGCTTATCTATAAATAATATATTGAACGCAAACTGATTTATATGAATATTAGTTTGACTTTCCTCAGGTTTCAGTGAGCCCCTTCTAAAAAGCATGTTATTGAATATCCTGTCTTTTTTCTGCTTCCTGTCCTATTTTCCCATGCAGACAAGCAATACTTTAAGTTTACTTCTTGTAGTTTAACTTTGAACAGTTTAGATCATAAAGTTGTGCTTATCAAGTGACCATTTTTCTGCTCATCCTTCTGCTCCGAGATTTACGGGGGGTAGAATCGTCAGAGTGAAATCATAGGTCTACAGATGTTTTCAAGATGTTTTTTCTGTCAGTTGCAGATTATCCCCTGTAGCAAAATCTCATTAAAGTGCAATTTACAGAGCTGCACTGATGTTGCCATCAACCAAAATTAAAGGCATTAATTTTTCACAGAAGTTCACTGAAGTCCTCACAATAAATGATGTAGCACTTTGTAAGAATGATTTGCCAAAGTATTATTTTGGAGGAAGAAATTAATTCGCATTAACGGAGCGAGGGGATTGGACATTGGCTGCAAAAAAGATGTGCAAATGTGGCCATTTAGTCAGAGTGTGTCGGTACGGAGACATGCATATTAAGGCTACCATGCTGGGACAGATGAGGGAAGAGGGAAATATGAAACCCTGATGGAGGTTATGACACAGACTCATAGAGAGACGTGTACACTGGAGGGCTCAGGCGCCCACTCTTCTGTGCTCACTGCCGTTGTGTGTAGGAGGACGAAAACAGCCCAAACTTTCATGTAGTTTGGTTGCAGAAAGCTTTTTCTTGAGCTCTCAAGTGTTAAAAAACAGAAAGGGAATAGTGCAATAATAAGGGTTGTCTCAGGTTTTACATTTATTTTGTTTTGGTGACATTCTTAAAATCTGTTTTGTCTTTTTAAAGTGGTTTATACATCAAAAATAAATATGCAATTATCAAAATAAATACATAAATAAATAGAGTTATTTGAATTGATGCAATTTCACACTGTATACTTCAGACATAAATAGACAGTGCTTCTTAAAATATGAACACTGACATTTACTAAATTTAAAAGCAGGTTGAATGTCTTAATTCTTTAGTTCTTAATAATATAAGAAACAGTTTGGTTTTATGAAGAATTAATAAATTATGACCCCAAAATTATATTTCAAAAGATTTAAATTAGACCTAAAATTATACATACATTTTCATGTTTTTAAAAGTCAAAATAAAAGAGGCATCTTTAACAAGAGATTTTGAATTTAACCAATTTATTTAGAATTTTCAAGATATCAATCACTTTGCAAATTCTTTTACCATCACACTCAGTGTCTGCACAGTTTAACACTGTTTAATATTTTGACTGCATTTCTGCATATTAAATAAAGTCGACCAGTAATTCTTAAGATTAAAGCTGAAATTATATTCCTTAAATGGTAATTTAATTTTACAATTTAAATAATAATAATAGTTATTATTATTATTCACATTTTATTACATTACCAAAAAATCTGCCATCATTTATTTCAATGACTTATTACAGAAATTACAATTACTCAGGCCGGATTTTAATATACTGATGCGCATTATAACTCATGATTGATTATTAAATGGACATCGAACATGGGAAGTACAGCCCCATTTTTTATGTACATTAAAATTAATACCATGAAATGGTCTCTAAGCTGTGGAAAGTGTGCGGGCACTGCTCGGTCCCTGCAACAGTCCTGGAAGCTGCAGGGATGTGATTTATAGTGATGAGGATGTACTTCTGCAGACCATGTAGGGGACATAAAAAGTAGCGCATAATATTGTATAGTCCAGTGATTTATGTTAGTATTTATGATTCGGAAACGGTGCAATTAACATGCGAAGTCTCATGGTCTGAATAAATGCAGCCTTGCATGAAGCATTTAGGCCTGTGCAGCTCAGCAAAATGATGAGATACTCTAATTAAAGTTAAAAGACAAGAAATTATTATTATTTGTTATATTGTTTTTATTATTAAAATTATTGTTATTAATCTGTTACTACTTATTAAATTTTTTTTTTGCTTTTTCTCTGGAAAATGGGAAACTTGTTCCCCCCTGAAAGGCAGTTGTGGGCTATGACAGAGCTTTATTTCAAAGTTAAAGGTCTGTCTGGCCAAAACAATGCAAGGCGGATATACGTTTAATTAAGTTAACTCATGAAAAAGATGTCACAGCATGCCGCAACCAGCCTGCCCGCTGCACATAATGTAGGCGAAAGAGCAAATGCAGGGCTTTCTTAAAGCTGACTGTCTCTGAGGCACTTGTTTTTGTCCTCAGCTCACACCGTCGGGGCGTCATGCCAAAGCCTATCAACTAAATATCAAAGATGCAGAGTGTCGGATCTTTCCACTCTACATTTTTACCTTATTTCATCCAATCCCACCTGCTGTCGTGGGTTAAGTTATTTAAATGCAGCTTCTATTGGGAGGCTGCACACGCATGCACGCTCAAAATGCCATTGTCTTTTTTTTCCTTTCATCCTCAAATACGGAAATCATTTGCAAGGAAATTATAGGCCTCGCGAGGGCAGGTCTTTTGCATACTAATTTTGTTAGACTTACCTCCCGTGGTCAATGTTCGATGTGACCATTAGTGAGAGCACTAGAATTTATTTTATTCGATTGAAAAGACAGTGTTTAGAGTAATGTGGCGGAGGCACCTTATGCCAGCTTTAAGATAAATGGTTGAGAAGTCTCTTTGTCTGTTGCTGGACTCGGGCCTGCTGCAGATATGCCTCAGGAGTGTTTGAGTGGCGACTTAAAGAGATTTAAGGAAAACACGTGGCCTTTGTACGGACACAATGGCCTCCTCATCAGGTGCCTCCTCACTGTGAGACAGAGCCTCGTCTTCTCATGGAATAATTAACGTTGCATAACTTGAAACAGGATATCCTCCACCTTCACTGACCATTTGTCTGTGTGCTGACCTTCATATCTGCAACCCCGCCCTGTCTGCTCCCATCTCTGTGCATGATAGAATTACACAGGCCCATATTTCTACTCAAATTATGCGGACACACCAGACAGGTTTTTAAAAGGTGAAAGGAAATATTTTTTACAGGCTAAAAAATAAACACTTATCCAGCTTTGGGATTTGTAAAAAAGGCTGGGGAGTGAAGCTGAGGCAGGAGAGATTTTACTGTTGGTTACTTTGGGGGGTTGGTGAGTTTGAATGGCAGAAAAGGGGAGGGGGAGAAGGCTTCAAAAGCTGCTTACCAGCAGGTGGCGGCAGCATAACGTTTGAGCAGCCCCACCCCTTCAGCTTCTGGGTTGTGGACTTTCTGGTTATATTGACAGGTGTTTTATCCTCCAGCTCAGGAGAAATTAAAACTGTCAACATGTCAGCAAATATGATATTATTGATCACCGATGAGTGAAATTCAAAGCTGTTCTTACATGTTGTCTGGAGGGTTTGAGTTAATTATTAAAAAACAGTCTTTGGTCAGTAATGATCATATCTAAATTGCAGACATTTTGCACTCACATGTCTAGTTTGACAATAATACATTTTTTTTGCTTGTTGAACAAATCATAACAAAGTCTGCGCATCACTGGCTGACACCTGGACAGACAGGATAGCCATCAAGGTCCTTTGTGATCCCCAGTGGTCAGGTCCCTAATGTGCTGGGAGTCATTCAGAAGATGAATCACATGATGCATTTTTAATTTCCCTGCCGTGGCCCCAGTCCAGGACTCGGTGGGTCACATGGAAATGAGCACCGGACAGGCCGGCGACATCAGCCGACCAGGGCTGCAGCACTTAAGACATGATGTACGACGGTCATTACCGGAGGCAGGTCAGGAGGGAGTCCGGGTCATTCTTGCCACCAAAGAGAAACAGCAGAGGAGGCAGAAAGTGTCTGGCCAGTTTAAAAAATGCCACACTTCCTCATGCCTTCTCCGGGAACGCACGCAGGGCCCCTGATGGGTGAATGGTCCCACAAGACAGCAAGGGATTATTACCCACCCTCACCTCTGCTCTTTGTTCTTGTACAGTATATACGGCTGCAGCACTTGGCATGCTCCTTCTCTCAGAGTAACATCACAAATAATTGACATACGCGCCACTTATCAACACGTCTGCAGACAACTTGGCAAGTCACACATCTATTTCAGTTTGAGATCTGCTGATTGCTGAGTGGCTCAGATATGGGATTGAACCTATGTATCATTTGCACTCTTCGTGTTGGTATGGTGTAACTCCAGCACAGTACAAGCTCTGGGTAATTATCAAACGTCTGACGGCCGTTTTCTTTCACTACCTTAGACTGAAAGCTTGACCTTTGCCTCCTGAGCCGTGTTGTGAAATGGCTCTTCTTTGTGAACGTGGCTTCTGGGTGGCGCACGGAGCAACGGGCCACAGTACTGGGGCCTCGGTGTTGTGTCTGGTGTCACAATATTTGGGGTATCAGAGAGAGCAAATAGATTAGAGCAAAGCAAGGTGTGAATGTCAATGAATATCACCGCATGTATCTCTGCTATGAGATTTTATAGCTTCCTTATTATGAGCAAAGGGTTATTCAAAATTAAACAAAAGTGCCTGACAAGTGGAAAGTTAATTGCATTCAAAGCCAGTTCGAACCTCGCATTCCTAATGCAAAGAGAGGACAGCATGTCAAGGAGATTAAGAAGTGAATCAAGCAAGGAGAGAAAAAGGGGAGGAAAAAAATGAAAGGAAATAACCAAAATGAAATAATGTGCTGGACCACCTCTAGAGCGAGTACAAGCGTGGCATCTGTGTCAGATGTTGTTAATTAATGTCAGTATGTTCCTCGCTGGCACTTGGCTTCCTGTCCTTCGTTCAGGGCCGATCCTGGAGTAGAAGTGCTTATGTATTTGCGTGCGTGTGTATGTGTGTGCTGCGGGGTGGGTAGGGGGGCCGAGGGGTTAGAAACAGCAGTGGTAGGGGGTGTTAATCCCACTCATTATAATTCCAGTCTGTGGCCTGTCTTGGGAAAGGGACTACAGGGGCCTACCGCTGAATCTTATCAATATGTATTTCCCCTTTTTCACCTCTCCAAGTGGCCCCTGACTGCACGGTGGCTTCCAAGCCTCTCTCACTCTGTCTGTCCCTTTGTCTCTTTGTTAGGAGGAGATCCAGCTCATCACTGCGAGGAATGTGACGCAAAGATAAGGAGTGCTAACTTAAGTGGTGTCAAACACAAAAATCTTGGCGCATTTTGCACAGGAATCAATAACCACATTTTGTTATGTATTTGATTCAAATTGAAACTCTTAAATATATCAAAAATGTTCTATGTGTATTTTTGATATTAAAAATACCTTAGAAACCCTGGGGGAAGCACTTAAGTGTGGAGGGCTAAACTACTGTAACGTCACAGCCAAGAGCAACATAATGGCACATGATTCATGTAGGAAGTGACCCTGCATACTGTCCACTCTCTGCACGGTGAGAACATGTGCTTTGACTACATGTTATGATGGAATATATGCGAACAGCAGGTGAAGACAGCAAAGGTAGAATTATAGAAATGAAAGTAAAAAGCAGCAGGTTGAAAAGATTAGGCTTCTTTTAAAATGCACATAATAACCACTGTATTTGATTGCATGTTTTTTAATGAAAGCACATGTGCTATTTTGACTTTCAGCTGCACCCACTGAAAACTCACCTAACACCACGTGGAATATTACATCCTGGCACTAGTCGGTGCTTTTAAGTTTCCTCTCCAGTGTTTTCTTTAGTTTTTTTGCACCACAATACAGCCTATGTCAAGTTGTTATACATTTTGTCATGTCTTTGGGGAAATCAAAGACTTTAAAGACAGTAAATTATTTTTAATGCTTGCACAAAAATAATAGGCCATTTTCTAAATGATGTGCCATGCTGGTACCTAGGATCATCAGGATGCCAGTTCTGCCTCCCTGTTGATCAGCTAATTTGAGACTGAGCGCACCTGGTGTGTCTTATTGCGTGCCGAGAAATGGCACTCTGTCTACGGGGTTTGGTTATTTCCATGCAGAGAAGAGGTACTGACGATGTTAGCATTAACGGGCCATTAAAATGAAGAAGGATGAAGTCACTGCCACGAAAAAGTTGCTGCGTCTTGCTGAATGGGAGACCAGAGTTGGGGTGAGATAAAGAGGAAGTGGAGCTTTCAACATGGCCACCATGTCCTGTAATGACCAGTGTTTAGCTTTTATAAGCCTTCCACTGAGCAGGGCCTCAGATTAATGTAGACAGGAGCGTGACAGCAGTGGTCTGAATGGACTGCTGTAGGGACCCCGTTGGGGCTTGTTTCAGACGGCCCATGTCTGATGGTAAAAGTGAAATGGCCGCGACATGCAGATGTTAGAAGGATCTAGAACTGTCCTATATCCAAGAAAAGCTCTAAAACCTTTTAAATGACTGCACTGGGTGATGGTTATGGTTCTGGCTATTGGAGTATATCTGCAGTTTATCACTTTCACCTGCCTTGCTTAGAGTGCCGGAGCCTCTAGCCGGCAACTGCTTCCAGGGGAGCAGGCAGGAGCTTATCTTTTCAACAGGTTTTTGGGTTGTTGTGGACAGCAAATCAGGGCAGGCTTAAGAGGAGGAGGAGAGCGCAGTTTGGGGTGGCGCCACACCTCGGCACTAATTTCAGGGTTAGCAGAACGCCCAACAGGAGAACAGCATTGCCATGGCAACAGTTAACAGCTAAAAGCACTGTCTACAATCTGATAGGGGCCCCAGATAATCAGTCATCATGACACACAGCCGATTATAGCAGTCGTTTCCAACGTGGAAAATGTAGGTGAATGTTAAATTTGTATTTTTCACCTGTTAAACACTTCATTTTATTTATACAACACTACAAATGCAGTGGCACTAGTTCTGCATGTAATGACCCAGGAGTGGAACATTTAATCCCTTTTTGCTCAAGCTTATTTTCATCTTCAGATCTCGCACAAAAGCTCCTATTATTTAGCATTCAGAGTAATAACACAAACACAATAGCTTTACCCATTTGTCTTTTCTCATTCATCTTTTAGCAGATGCACTCTGTAATAAAAACATGTGCTTTCCAAAGCAGCCAAGCAAATTTACTCGTCTGTACTTGATATTGAAATGATTCTTTTTTTTTTCCTCCCAGCGTACAAGTGATATGAAAAGCGAATTGAAGAACGTGAGAGTAGATGGCAAATCGGAGAGAGGGAGTGATAGTCAGTCAGGGGCAACCACAATACACTTTCCATCAGGATCTAGTCAATTTATCAGAGGAGAGATGTTATTAGCTTCCAGATAGCTGCAGCAAACGCATGTAGGTATTTTCCTCCCCATCAGTCTCCCTTATATTTTTAGATGCTTTTTATGTGAGTACAATGGCCTCAATATCAAACATTTTAAATGATGCTTGAAATACCAGTCACTTGACTTTGATGTCACAGGCAATTAAATCCAACCTTACCCCTTTCCACCGTTAATAACAGCAATCTCGCCCGGCCTAGTGCCTAATTAATATGTGCTATTTGTCACTTTGCCTTGACACATGTATATCAAAGTGGGGGTGGGGAGAGCGGCTGGAGGGGTGAGGAGGTGGTTTTGGAGGAAGGAGGGGGAGGCGGAGGGCAGTGGTGGGAGAGTGGTATGCTGGGCTTTCATTAGGTGGCGAGATAACGCTCACCCTGTCTCCATCTCCATGCTGCTAAGTGAATGGCAGGTGTAGTGTCATTTGATTTCATAAGGGGGCATGAAGCAGGATATGTCGCCTTCGGTGAGGTGCTACACTGAACTCAGACAGGATTGGTATTGATTTCGATGCGGGAATGAATCTTGATATTAGAATTCTGAAAAGGTGAAGGGATATAGTGGTATATACTGGTATATAGGGATATACTAAGTCATGATTAAAATGCATTTCTTATAGATTTATTCTCATGAAATGAACATTATTATTCTGATTAGGGGTGGAGAAAAAATTCCATACAGCGCAGTTTTGCGATATTTGTATATTATATTGTATATTGTATTGTTACATGCACACCAGGTGCTGTTTTATTATTTAAATTATCAACATTTCATGTACAAACTACAAATATATATATGACAGGTTTTTATGAGAGTGTTCAGTCTGTCTGCAATAAAAATGATTGAAGTGAAATGAAGAGACTGAAAAATGCATCTTATTTGATAAAAAAGCTGTTGAAGTTTTATATGAGGACATTATTTGTAGTTGAAAAGGGTAATATATTCAAACCTAATTCTGATAGCGATTATCATTGCATGGAGCTACTCATTCACACATGGTGGATGCTTCATGTTGGACCGAAAATCCTCATATTGCTCATTTGTCCGAATTTCTGTGCCTTTTCGGAAGTCATCATCCTTCACTGGAGTTTGAATGTGGCAAAGCGGTGCTTATAATTAGGCGTGTGTTTGTTTGTGTGTGTGCATGCATGTGTATTGTGCATTTGAGCACATGCCTTGTCATTGCCAGATTCCACTATGGCTCGGCGGGTGGGAGGGCAGCGCTGCAACATTGCAATGAAATCAATGATCCATGGTTCTTTAGATGTGACCAACAAACTAAGTTGTCATCTCATTCTGAAACAAAAGGGGTGACGGGGGGAAAACTGAACGTGCACCGAAGCTACCAACATTACGGCACAAATGTGGAGAGTTTCTTGCCAGTGCGGCTCTCAGTGGGTCAGTAGATGAACACCACACATTCATACATATACATCCACACTGTACGTCTCTTTAAGCCCTCCGAGCCACCCCACCCCTTCCATCCTCTCCTCACTTTCCGCCTGAAACCTTCTGCCAAATGCTGCCAGACTCTCACATCTGTGCCGAAAATGAATTGTATCCCAGAGCCCTCTGAGTCAAGGATTCACTTGTAAAGAATGCAGTTTTATTGGATGAACAGACTAATGTACCATGCAATGTAGTTGCACTAGCATTTTATGCCACATTGAAAGAGTCAATTAATTTGCATAATTCAAACGAGCATGTACTGCCACGTTGAAGGCATGGCTAGGCATCTTGGCTAGTCACGTCAGCTCCTCCATTTCTGATATATTAATCATTCTTGCCATACAATTAATTACATTTATGACAATTTAAACCTTTGTCCCACCCACCGGCCCGGCAATTTTACAGCCAGGCTGCAATATCAGAGCATCCTGATGAAACCCTGGTGATTTAGTGAACACCTTAACAGAGAGCCTATGCCTAGGGCTGAATAAAATTAATATTTTGTTTCCCATCTGGTGGAATCAGCAGAATTAATGAGGGAAGGAGGCCCGTAGCTACGCAGAATCCAGGGATCAATCTGCCTCTCTCCGCTGGTTGCTACTCTTTGCTGGAGGTGTGTGTGTGTGTGTGTGTGTGTCTGGGGGGGTGGGAGGATGAGAGGCGGGTGAGATGAGGGAGATATAGGGTTTGTACGATTCTATACAGCGTGGGCATCCGTCACCCACAATGCACTATGGTGATCACTACTGTAAATGAGTGATTACAGCGGTGCCAGTCACTCCTCGCAGCCCTGACAGACAGCGCAGTTTCTTACCCAGCACCACCCTACTGATTAATTTTCAGTCGTGGCTGCCCGTCTGTCTGTCTTTGCCTTTGTCACATGTTTACAGCCTCTAATTGAATTGCAGTGGGGCAAATGTCTCCGAGCTCGCTGGCGTGGAGCGCTGGCGGTACAGTGACGATGTGCTGTGGCAGAGCGGGGCTAGTTTTGTGCGAATAGCTCAGCATCTGGGCTGCATGTGGTCCTCGTCGCCATGGGGATGGCTTTGGGTCAGAGGGGTTTTTGATGCTGTCAAAACAGGAAGAGGGGAATTTGCAAACTCCCTCATTGTTCACATTGGGCTACATTGTAGATTTTTCCAGATTTTTCTGGGTCACTGGGGTTTTTTTTGACAAGAGTTTTTTTTTT